>CAJGYO010000207.1:0-134055 GCA_904845875.1 Miscanthus lutarioriparius
TATCTATGGGTTAGTGGGGTCCATGTCAAGGGTTGGCATCGATGGGCATTGATTTACAAGGAAGGTCGATTGACTTTATGAATTAGATCAAGGGATTCGAATGAGGTTCAAAAGCAAGAAGGTGAATTGGGAGAGATGAAAAGGAGTTCTTAAGATATCCTAGAAGGGATCAAAAGGATTTGCTACGGACTTGTGCTCTCCAACACAAAACACTAAACCAACAAAAGAATTCCGGCAAACTCCTACAAGTAATTCTATATGCATGCAACAATTTATTTATAAATTGTTCTTACTTTGACCTAGCATCTACCTGCTTCACATATTGCAGGAAAAATTTTAAAAAGTTCGTATTTTTGGCTTCTCCAAAAACCCGGGTTGTTACAGTAATTCCTAGTGACATTTTTGTTTGCAAACCACCACGTTGTTTTAAAGGTTTGTAAAATTTCTGCTGCGGCAACGAAGAAGGTAACATTTTTTTTCAAAGAAGGCAGGATTTTTAGAGGCCTCAGAAACATACCAATCATCATCTGTTTATCAACTTGGAGCTTCAAGGCATGCCGACAACTGGGTTACTCTGAGGAATTGCATAATATCCGTAGCAGGTCATGCCCAATACCTCACAAGCGAATGAACATCAGATCATATCCTTGCGCAATGGTATGGAATTTTCATCATAGGCTGAAGAAGGGAAAAATGGCAAATGGCAGATGCTGAGAACATCCGATCATAACCAAATCCAAGCAGAAGGGGTGGTCGGCATGAGAAGCCGCTTCCGGAGAAATTTTCCTGGTGGTGGAGCTGACGGATATTGTAGGGGACAATATTGGATGGAATAATCATACAATTGAAGAATAGCTAAGGAACCTGTAGATCCACAGCAACAGTGAATTCATAAGATCAAATCCAAAGCAAAATGAGAGGGTAATTCAAATATCTGTCCAAAAGATGTTGAATCAGCATTCTTGAATGCTGGCACAAAATCAAACATGATCATTTATGTGACACAACCTGATGGTACATACTGTAGTAAATATCATGTTAGCCAATCTAACCTACACTGTCAATTAACTGGCAAGAACGAGCATCACGCAAAGTTACGGATGGTTAAGTAAGATGTGAATTGACGATGCATCTACACAGTCTTCTCTTCTTTAGAGGAGGTCCAGTTCTGTTGCATATTGAAAATGGTTTATCAACTAACAATTTGTAGAGAGGAGGAAGGGGGAGCCGGCATCATCACTAAGACACGTAGGCACATTAGTTGGCACACAAAAAATAAATAGACAGCACATCCCCATTAGATCCTTGGAAACAAAAATCAATAGTGAAAACAAAAATTGAATCAATACAAAAGGAAAAGATCCTGGACATATAGAATCCTAAATCAGGAGTAGGCACGCATGATCTAGCACAGTTTGGTCGAAGACGGCGACATGCGACGGCGATTGTTCAACAGATCGAGAGGGAGAGAGAGAGAGAGAGAGAGAGAGGAAGAGACAGTCACCTAGGGTTTCATGGAGCACAGGAGAAGCCACGGCACTGCGGGGCGACGTCGAGGAGGATGGGGGAGAGGTAGGAGGGCAGCCGGGCCCCACCTGCGCCAGCGCACCGCCCGTAGGGGCGCCGTCGCCTAGCACCCGCCGCCGCCTCGCGCGCCCTCCGCCGCACCTCGGTCGCTCCGTCGCCGTGTTCACGTCGGGATGGAGAGGGAGAGAGAGAGAGAGGAGGGAAGAATCTGGAAGAAGAATCAGGAGCCGTAGTATATATTTGGTTTTTTGGATTCGTACGAGAAGCAGAGGATAATGGGGGGAAGCTAACCAGAAATAAGAGAATCAGTCGTGTGCGAGAAGCCGCTTCAAGCGATCTGGACCGTCGAATGCGAGATCGGACGGCCAGGGAAATTTAGAGCGACTTGGATAGGGCTTCCGCACGAGGAGCAGTCGCAATTTGTAGTGTTAAACAAGGCCAAATCTAAACGACAATCTTGCTTGTCATTACCTAAGCAGTGTATCAGTCAAATAATTGATAACGAAATAATTTGTGTACTATGCTTTAAAACATATCAGATCATAAAGGAAAGGGCCAACAATTCATGGCCATAAGTTGTGAAGTGTAATTATGTGACACACATAACAAATTGCTTTATGTATGTCTGAATGAGGTATATTACTGAAGCATGGAGCCAAATCTGAAGCTTCATTATTTGAGTGTATTATTTAGCTTCAGGTAGGTAAAAAATAAGATAATCATGATCAATCTGAATCATTTTGAGACCTAGCTGATGCTGGATTGTAACAATTCAATATTATTGTTTGAGCATGATCTAACCTGACTGTAATTTGTTGTAGAAAGCAGGTCCTTTTGCAGTAGTCAACGACAACGATCGATCGCCTCACCCAAAGTATCATCTAGATAAACTATAGTAGAGGACGTACAAATCAGCCTGCAAAAGCATGAAACAAGGCTAAATACAAACAACGATCTCGCTCGTCAATACTTAAGCAATATAGCAGTCTAGCAATCAATATCGAAATTATACATGCATTGCGCTTTGAAACTTATCAGATCATATGGGAGAATGTCAACAGCTTATCAGATCATATAAACTATGAACTTTTTATATAGATTCATAGTTTAAACCAACACGGCTGTGCATAGTCATTGTTGGCACCGTAGTGAACCATCAAAACGGTCCAATTGGAATAGACTGCTTCTCAAGAAGATGGAAGCTAATTGCTTGATGATCCAATTTTTCATTCACAACAGCATCATGTAAGCAAGTGTTTTTGTTGCAGATTTAGTTAATTTGGAGGAACAACAAAATGAGCTAATAATCTGAGCATCTAAAAAAATCTCCAAGCAAGGTTTCTACCAGGATCTGCAGTAATGACAATAACTTAATCTATATTGGCCTTGCCATTGTAAAGGAACAACCAATCTTCAAATGAACTACAACCAATGCATCGGTAGTTGTGAGTTTTAAACATTTGGTACTAAACAGAATGCATTATTGCTAGCTAAAAAGATATGCTGATTATATATGAATTCGAATAGCATTTGCAGGTAGGGAAAAATATACCAGACCAAAGCGTGGCAAGGCAACAGGTAGTGCCTTTGACTTTGTCCGCAGTGCCAATCCTGCAAAAAGATTTGTTACGAACTCACTCCAAAACTATGAATCTTGACTCTCTAAGGAAAAATCTGTGCACTACAAAACTGTACAAACGGCAAAGCACTATTCTCAATATTGAACATATATGAAATCAAACTTGAACCTACCAAAATAAATACGAATCACAGATGAAACCATGAACTAACCAAATTGAGACAATATGATAGGAATGAACCTAAAAATATGTGCTGAATCTTTTTTACCTGTGCTGCCCAGGCACTTGATGAACCTAAAAATATGGACAGGACGACATTGACCTTCATTAACATAATGAACTGATGTGTATGAGAAGAACTATAGAAATAATGTTTGTGGTCCAATAATAAAAAGCAGTAACATGGAGACAATCGTAGATAAGAGTCCCAACTTTTTTAAGCAAATGCAATGGACTAAATAGCTGATCGATTGGAGTTGAACCTCTTTTTTGTGTGTAGGACTAGTAATTATTGGAATTGCCTGGGCTTAAAATTGCTTCCCATTGTCATAGTGTGAAATGTACTTAGACTCAAATATTTTAGAATTGTAGATGGTACCATATATTCGAACTTCAAAGAACCACTATATATACATATACCTTGTTTGAGCAGAGTAGCTAAAATGTAAAAAAGAGCTTATAGTCTGAGTTAGATGAAGCGTACCCTGGAAAACAAAGGAAGGAATATACACCTCTTTAACACTGGAAAACAAAGGAAGGAAAATACACCTCTTTAAGGAGCCTAGCTGAAATCTAAAAGAAATATGAGCCTAGTTGAAATCTGAAGGAAATATATAGAAATAATAACATTGTGTAACACGTAACCAGAAATAGCATTGTGAAAAAGGAAAAGAAAACAAATAACAACAGAAGGAGGAGGCATGCAAGAAAGATACCGCACATAAAGTATTCATATTGTGCCTACACGGCACATCACAATTTATCTACATGTGAGCTGCATAGACAATAATAAATAGGCACAATAAGTTAAATTGTTAAGTAAACAAACAGACCTCTCAAATAGTGGAGGAATCACGAATCCAACCTGAATAAAATAGTTTGAAATAGTAATCGAATCATGAATCCAACCTACATGAATCCAACCTACATAAAATAGGTAGTCAACCTAAACAAATAGTACACCAAAATGGCTGCTAGGGATTCATTGAACAAAACACACCGCATCCATCCAATCAAAGATCCCATAGCCGAAAACATTTAGGGTGACGTGGATGTGTGTTTCTGCAAGGATCTCTACGGTAAAGAGAGACAATGTATCTTCACCTAGTTCGTGTCGCAGGCCTCCCATGTAAAAAAGTAGCACAACTCAACTATACAAATTAACAAATCAAGACATACCTAGGGTTTCCTGTAGCACAACAAGACACGCGGAGGAGAGGGAGGAGGCGGTGGCGCTAGGAAGCAGCGACGCCGGTGGGATGGAGATGGGAGAGGCGCCACCAGGAAGCAACTACGCAGGCGGGATGGAGGTGGGAGAGGCGCCTCCCAGCTCACGTGCAGCGGCGGCCGTTGGCGTGACCGCGGCGGGAGAGGCAGCGAGCAAAGAGATAGGGAGAGAGGAGGAGGAGGGCACGACGTGGGAGAAGGGAGGAAGAGGACGGCGTGGGTGGAGAGGAGGAGGCCGCTGCCGCCGCCACCGCCCTACGCTGTCGGTGCCGTCGCCTGTGACTGTGTCTGTGGAGAGGGAGAAATGGACCGTGAGAGAGAGGAAGAGTAAAGAATAATCTGGATAGAGAAGTAGAAGCCGTGTATATATTCGTTTCACCGGATTTGGATCAGAAGTTAAAGAAGCAGAAGAGAAGCCAAAGATAAGGTGAGAAGCAGGATGAGAAGCTACTTCGCTGGGAAGCCGCTTCAATAAATCTAGACCGTCCAATCGAAAATCCAAGGGTTAATTGGAACCATACCATTGCAAATATCACGGATTGGAAATATACCATTACTATTCGCGATATTGGAAACATGCCATTACAATTGCCAGTGTAGTTGAAACTTGCCATTTTGTACACCAGACTACCACTTGGGCCCATCTGCGGACGTCTGTATTTCCGTATTGCCCAAACTACCCCTTATTTCTCTGTTTTGTTGAACCGCGCCAGCTGCACTGCGCAAGCCGCGCTCACCCACGCTGCCCGCCACCTACGCGAGCTACACTTGCCTGCGCCGTAGCCTTGAGTGGATCACGGTTGCGCTGGCAAGCGGCCACGAGCACAAAGGGGATCCGCGACTGTGAGCACGAATGTCGATCTCCCCTTGGTCACGGCGCGCAGCTAGAAGGTGCACCTTGGCGTGGTTCCCACCGTGGTGCGCATTCTACATGCCATGATGGAGCCTAGAGCATCTCCAGATCGGCGC
Organism: Miscanthus lutarioriparius; assembly: GCA_904845875.1. Taxonomy (NCBI): domain Eukaryota; kingdom Viridiplantae; phylum Streptophyta; class Magnoliopsida; order Poales; family Poaceae; genus Miscanthus; species Miscanthus lutarioriparius. The sequence goes on from CAJGYO010000207.1 coordinate 5,523, forward strand.
CACGGACTTCCACGTGTGGTCGGTCGGCCGTGCGCACTAGTTGCTGTCGTGACACCGCCGCCGGGGGTGCGCACTGGGACGACCTTCTGGATGATGACATCGATGCGAAGGAAGCCTCGCCGAGGTGCTGGACCTACGACCTACCTAGAGATCGTCGACGTGGAAGAGGATGGGGAGCATGGCGATGGGTGGGAGAGGCTTGTGATTGTTCGGGTGCATCTCTGCATGCTCGTCCATGCATGTAGCCAAGGGGCATGAGCTGGAGCGGGTTTGCGCGGCCCAGACGCGCATGCTGGGAAGGTGCTCACGGAGACCACATGGCCAAGGCCAAAGCACAGGATTAGTGTTAGTTGTTCATTAGAGAAGAGGAAACCTGATGTACACACCATCCATGGGAAGAGGAGTTTACCTATGGAGCTCATGAGGCATGGTGCAGGGCGCTGCTCCTCATGACTGGCAGCAATGGCGCCGACAGCACCCACAACAAGCAAGAGGAGGAGGAGCATGCAGACAGCCGGAGACGTCGCCACCATGGCAGTTTGGCAGCTCATGCAGTACGAGGCCTGAAGCCGAGTAACAACTAGATGCCAACAACTACGGTCTGTTGGCCGGCGCGCAGGAATTTGAAACTAAACTGCATGTCTGCATCTCGCCTTCTCAACTATACGCCATCCCCATCCCCGTGGTGGTGAGCAAGATGATGAACCTGGGCTCGACAACGTGGAGGACACCAAGAGCTTCCTCGATCGCCAGCATTGTGAGGATGGAGAGTGGCGGCGTGACTAGGTCCGTAGAGGCAGGGGCAGCGCCGCAGTCGGGTCCGCAGTGGTGGAGATGAGCAGACGGTTGCATGGCGAGGTCCACAGGGGATGGGGGCGGCAGCGATTATCAGAGGGCATGGATGCCGAGTGAGAGAGACAGAGACGACATGGAAGGGAAAAGAGATGGCGGTGGGGCCGCGTATCTGCGAGTAGAGAGAGGGATATTACAATGGGTGTTTTTGTCTATACGGAAATACGGACGTCCGTAGATGGGCCCAAGTGGTAGTCAGCCGTACAAAATGGCAAGTTTCAGCTACACTGACAATTGTAATGGTATGTTTCCAATATCGCGAATAGTAATGATATATTTCCAATCCATGATATTTGCATTGGTATGGTTCCAATTAACCCATAGATAAAGTATGTATGTGTGCATGTGTCGGGAACCAAATATCGGGGTACCCAACGAGGCGGAACTAGCAAACACTAGACGTCGACACTCCCGGTCAAACGAGGACACTACTGTGCCTCTTGTTCGGATGGCGGAAGATCGGTTCCGCCTCGCCCGACCCTCGAGGACTAGGTTCCACCTCAACCGACCCTCGAAGGGCTAGGCTCCGTCTCATCCGACCCCCAGGGACGGGCTCTGCCTCGCTCGACGGCTGAGGGCTAGCTCCGCTTCAACCAAAAGCCCAAGGGCGGGCTCCGCCTCGCCCGACGGCTGCAGGCTGGCTCTGCCTCGCTCGATGTCCGAGGCCTAAACTCCATTTCGCCCCACCTTCGAGGGCTGGGCTTCGTCTCACCGGATGGCCAGGGGCAGGCTCCACCACGACCGACGAGGTACGTCACGACCCTCCGTAATAATGAACACAGGGTACGACATGACATACGGGTCAAATGCAGTACCGGGGACCATGCCCTACACCGCTGCGGATGGGGCTGTCAGGGCACGATGGGACGGGCGCTTTAGGCCCTTCCAGGTGCGGCAGAAACTGAACAGTGTTGCAAGCACGTGCTATTCGCCCTATAGTATTGTAGGCGCCACCTTCAGCCCTCGGGTGTGGAACCCGACATAGACACACGACAACCGCTATGCTCCAAAGGGGAACTCCTGCCCTCTACAGTGGGGAACGAGCGGTCACCACGCGGGCCGCTTCCCACAAGGTCACAGATCGACACCCCAGACTGACACGCCGCCCGCAGAGGCGGGACGGGATGTGACCACTTGCAGAGCATGGCATCATCAATGCACGCATGCCCGACGAACGTGCCCTCTCTGACACCGTCCGGCTGTGTCAGGGGGGCTGGCCTAGAAGAAGAAGACCCGGTGCTTTTGGAGGGGCTCCTTGGTCTCTGGTTTTTTCTCCTTCCTCTGACATGTAAGCCCCGCTCCCCTTGGTCTATAAAAGGAGGGGCAGGGCACCCCGCTAAAAAGGGGGATCAACTAGCAGAAAGCTTGATCGATACAATTCAACAGCATACCCACATACACATGGCTAAGCATACACCAAGCTCTTGGCGTCCTTTCGACCCTTTCCATCAGAGACCTGGGACCAGTCCCTCTCTCGACCGTTTGTACCCCCTACTATGAACCATTTTTGGTGCTAATAACACGAGCAGCAGCAAACTGGACGTAGGGACATTCGGCCCGAATCAGTATAAACCTTGTGTCCTTTAGCACACCATCCGGGCCTAACGCGCATTAATTATAAATTTACTAGCCGGTGCTTGTTCGAAACACCGACAGGTGGCACGCCAAGTAGGGGCCTTTGCACATTCCAAACCAAGCCACGGATGGCTAACCACAACATCAGCTGGGTCCCAGGCGCACACGTGCGCTTTGGGAGCCTAGATTTCATCATTACGGTGGGGGGAGAGTTGGTACAGGCGCACACCGCCATCCATTCTCTCCCCTCCATCGTCCTCGACCACAAGAGGCTTGGGCGCCAGCTCGACGTCTCCCTTGGACCCCAGTAGTCTAGGGAGAACCAGTGTCGCCTCGCCCTTTCCAACGACGATGACGTGGCACAACCTTCCGGAAAGAGCCACCTCTCTCCGAAGCGCCACGTACGGAGCGCTCCGACAGCGTTTCCGTTCGGTCTCCGCAACGCCGCGGCGACTGCTTGCCACCTCGTGGCACTACGCATGGTTCAACCCCCCGCGAACAGCGAGTTCGTGGGGGTAATTGAACATGACACAGAGTTCCTCCACAAACTCCTCACAGAGGAGCCAGAGTCATCCTCTGGCTCTGACTCCAGCATGGGGAGCCATCACCCTTCCCGAGAATGCTTCATGGCGGAAACCTCCGAGGGGCACGTCGAAAGCGTCTCCGAAGGGGAGGCTACCCCGACAGCCAACCCTGATGCCAGGACTGGAGGGGAGGCGACGGCCCCATCCCATGTAAGGATGGAGCAGCTAAGAGCACGGAAGCTGGAAATCGATGATGCCGGACAACAGCTTGTCCGGGAGTACTGGAAGATCGATGAGGAAATCAAGCATCATGGAGACAGTGGGCACGCACGTGCCACGGCCCGTGATGTGCACCAGAGGATCCTCACCGACGACGGGGCCCTCCCTCACTTCGCTCGGACAAGCCAGAACATCGCTGCGACGACGGCCTTGCTTCACGGCCTTCTAGAGGCCGCAACGTCCGAGGACCGCTGGGCCAGGCCGAGAAATTCGCACATTGCTCGAGCATGCGGCGGCGCAGCAGGCGGAAAGCTCATTGTCTCAACGACACGAGCTAGACACCAGCCAGCGCACGCCCTTGGTGCATCCCGCCAAGGACGCATCGGTTCACCAGACACCACCGGGCGGCAGGCAACACACCGTTGCTCCGGTGCATCAACGTCTCGGCCACGACCGCGATGCCCATAGCACCATCGACACCCGTAGACACACCTACAACGACTCAAGAGGAGCCAGACATGGCTACCACCCTCGGCGCGGCGGACGCTACGACAGCGGCGAGGACTGGAGCCTGAGCCCCGGCCTACCGGGCCCTCAGGCCTTCGGCCGGCACATCCTCAACGCTGCTTTCCCATCAAGGTATCGACCGCCTACCAACATCCCTAAATATTCTGGGGAAACAAACCCCGAGCTTTGGTTTGAAGACTATCGGCTTGCCTGTCAAGCCGGCGGCGCAAATGATGACGATTTCATTATTCGCAATCTCCCACTATTCTTGGCCGATTCAGCACGAGCATGGTTGGAGCACCTACCGTCCAACGCCATTCAGAGTTGGGCGGATCTGAGGGAAATCTTTGTGGGAAACTTCCAGGGCACGTACAAGCACCATGGGAATCCATGGGACCTCAAGAACTACCGCCAGAAGACCGATGAAACCCTCCGCGGGTACATCCGGTGCTTCTCCCAGCAGTGCAACGAGCTCCCTAACGTCGCCGATGCCGATGTAATAGGAGCCTTCCTAACTAGGGCCACCTGCGAGTCTTTGGTTCACAAGCTAGGACGCAAGGGCCCTCGGACCACCAAGGAACTCCTGTACATCGCCACCAGCCACGCCTCAGGAGTGGAGGCGGTCGGAGCGATCTTCGACCGTTCCGATGGCAAGGCAAGGCAGGACGAGGGCACTGGCGAAGGTGCCTCCAACCGTTCCGCTAAAAGAAAGAACAAGAAGCAACGGCACGATGACTCGCTTGTGGCCGCTACCGACTGAAAGGGTGGCCGGAAGCCCACGGAGGGCACTCCGAAGCACTTCAAAAAAATGCTCGAGGGACCGTGCCCAAACCATGCCTTCCTAGCCAAACATCTATACAAGGATTGTGGCCTCATGCGCAAATACTTGTCCGGAGGCCTCAACAAGGGGGAGCAAGGAAAGGAACCTACCCCCACCATAAACGACACCGAGGAGAAGGACGACGCCTTCCCAACACCGAACGACGCCCTTATGATCTTCAGAGGATCAACGGCCTATGACTCCAAGCACCGCCAGAAGGTCGCACGCCACGAGGTCTATACGACCGCGCCGGTCACGCCTGCCTTCCTCCGGTGGTCAGAATCCACCATAACCTTCGATTGAACCGACCATCCGGCTGCCGTCCCACACCCGGGAAGGTACCCGCTTGTGGTCGACCCGATCGTTGGCCCAAAACGACTCATGAAAGTACTGATGGACGGAGGCAGCGACCTCAACATCATGTACGCCAAGACGCTCGACGAGATGGGCGTCGACCGGATGAACCTCCGCCCGATCCGAGCACCTTTCCATGGCGTCGTGCCTGGCAAACAGGCCGTGCCACTGGGACAGATCGATCTGCCCGTCACTTTTGGGGATTAGTCCAATTATAGGACTGAGACCCTCACCTTCGATGTGGTGGGATTCCCGAGAACCTTCCGTGCCATCCTGGGACAACCATGTTACGCGAAGTTCATGGCCGTCCCCAACTATACATACCTCAAGCTAAAGATGCTGGGCCCCCGTAGGGTCATCACCGTCGGCACCTCCTTCTAGCATTCCTACGAGTGCGAGGTCGAGTGCTGTGGCCACGCTACGACAACCGTTGCCTCCGAAGAGCTCGTTGCCCTCCAGGAAGAGGTGACCGAAGAAGCACCCGACGCCAATAAATCGGCTGGGTTGTTCAGATCGGTAGAGGGCTCCAAAGAGGTCCTCATAGATCCCAGCAACTCCAAGGGTAAAATGGTACGCATCGGTACCACGCTCTCCTCCGAATAGGAAAGCGCGCTCATTGACTTCCTCCATGATAACAAAAACATTTTTGTGTGGAAACCCTCGGATATGCCAGGCATCCCGAGGGAGGTCGCCGAGCACACCTTGAAGATCCGCCCGGGCTCTAAGCCAGTAAGGCCACGCCTGCGTCGCTTTGACGAGAAGAAACGCAGGACCATCGGCGAAGAGATAGCAAAACTATCGGCCGCTGGGTTCATCAAGGAAGTATACCACCCAGAGTGGTTAGCTAATCCCGTTCTTGTGTGAAAGAAGAGCGGGAAATGGAGGATGTGTGTCGATTACACAGGTCTCAAAAAGGCATGCCCGAAGGATCCATTTCCTTTGCCATGCATAGACCAAATAGTCGACTCTACCTCAGGGTGCGAAACCCTCTGCTTCCTTGACGTATACTCTGGGTACCATCAAATCGTGATGAAAGAGTCCGACCAGCTCGCGACGTCTTTCATCACCCCCTTTGGATCGTTCTGCTATGTCACAATGTCATTCAGTCTAAAGAACGTTGGGGCTACATACCAGCGATGTATGCTCAAATGCTTAGGAGACCTCATCGGGCGAACCGTTGAGGCCTACGTCGATGACATCATAGTTAAGTCCAAATAGGCCGACCACCTGGTGGTCGATCTTGAGCAGACCTTTGCGAAACTCCGGGCGAATGGCAATAAACCCAATCCTGAAAAATGTGTTTTCGGGGTCTCGAGGGGCATTCTGCTCGGCTTCATCGTATCCGAGTGCGGCATCGAGGCCAACCCGGAGAAAATCTCAGCCATCGCGAGAATGGGCCTAATCCAGAACGTAAAAGGGGTTCAACAAATCACCGGATGCCTCGCCGCACTCAGTTGATTCATCTCACACCTCGGCGAATGAGGCCTCCCCCTTTACCGACTTCTGAAGAAAGCCGACCGCTTCGTGTGGACATCCGAGGCCTAGGAGGCACTTGACGAGGTCAAACGGCTTCTGACAAGGCCCCCAATCCTGGTTCCTCCGAGCAACGATGAACCCCTCCTACTATACATAGCGGCCACCACGCAGGTGGTCAGTGCCGCCCTTCTAGTAGAGCGGGTGGAAGAGGGACACGCCCTTAAGGTCTAGCGTCCGGTGTACTTTGTCAGCAAGGTACTATCCGACTCCAAGACCCGTTACTCTCAGATCCAAAAGCTCCTATACGCCATCCTCATTGCCAAAAGGAAGCTACGCCATTACTTCGGGTCACACCCAGTGACCGTTGTGACGTCATTCCCCTCCGCGAAGTCATCCATAGCCAGGACGCCACAGGAAGAACCGCGAAGTGGGCGCTCAAGCTAATGGATCAAGGCATCACGTATGCCGCCCGAACCGCGATCAAGTCCCAGGTGCTAGCTGACTTCATCGCGGAGTGGACCGAGGTCCAGATGCCACTGGCTATCATCGATCAAGAGTACTGGACGATGTACTTCGACGGATCACTGATGAAAAAGGGCACCGGTGCGGGGCTGGTCTTCATATCACCCCTCGGAGTCCGTATGAGGTACATGGTTCGTCTCCATTTTCCCTCGTCAAATAATGTGGCCGAATATGAAGCACTCATCAACGGCCTATGCATCGCCATCGAGTTAGGCATCCGATGCCTCGACATCTAGGGTGACTCCCAGCTGATCGTCAACCAAGTCATGAAGGAGTCAAGCTGCCACGACGCCAGGATGGCTACGTACTGCCAAGAGGTCCGATGGCTGGAAGACAAATTCAACGGCCTTGAGCTCAACCATATCCCAAGACGCCTCAACGAGGCGGCTGATGCACTTGCAAAAGCTACGTCTGGCCGAGAGCCAGTACCGATGGGTGTGTTTGCCAGCGATCAACACAAACCCTCGGTGCGCTACGAGGGGTCGGATCCGACCGACGATGGCCCATCTAATCCGGCGTCGAAGGTTGACCAACCGACGGCTCTTCCTGACCTCGAGGTCATGGAGCTTGAAGTGGATCCAACAGCAGAGCCCGACCCTTTGGATTACTAGAGAACACTCTACATCGACTACCTCCTCCATGACGCGCTACCAGCGGACAAGACAGAAGCACGACGGCTCACGCATCGCGCCAAGTCCTTCGTTCTTGTAGAAGGCGAACTCTACAAACGAAGCCACACCGGGATCCTGCAGCTCTGTATCCTTAGCGAATAGGGAAGACTTCTGCTGAGCCACATCCATAGTGGGGTCTGCGGTCACCATGCCGCACCGAGGACCTTGGTTGGAAACACATTCTGACAGGGCTTCTACTGGCCCACTACAGTAGCCGACGTTGAGCAAATCGTACGCACCTGCGAAGGGTGTCAATACTACGCTCGGCAAACTCACCTCCCGGCCCAAGCACTCCAGATGATCCCCATCGTGTGGACCTTTGCGGTCTAGGGGCTCGATCTGGTTGGGCCATTCAAAAAGGCACCCGGGGGCTTCACCCACCTACTTGTCACCATAGACAAGTTTACGAAATGGATCGAAGCTCGGCCGATCTCCACAATCAAATCCGAGCAGGCTGTGCTGTTCTTCCTCGACATCATCCATCATTTTGGAGTACCAAACTCCATCATTACAAACAACGACACGTAGTTCACCGGTAGGAAATTCATTCGATTCTACGATGAACAACACATCCGGATCGATTGGGCGGCCGTCGCGCACCCCCAGACGAACGGGTAGGTCGAGCGCGCAAACGGCATGCTCCTACAGGGCCTCAAGCCCAGGATCTTCAACCGATTCAACAAGTTCAGCGCATGCTGGGTCACCGAGCTCCCCGCAGTACTCTAGAGCCTGAGAACAACTCCCATTCGGGCCACCGACTACAAGCCTTTCTTCATGGTCTACGGTGCCGAGGCCATCCTCTCGATGGACCTCGACTACGGAGCGCCAAGAATCAGAGCATACGACAAACAGGGAGCCAAAGCATCCCACCAAGATGCCATAGACCAACTAGATGAAGCCCACAACATTGCCCTCCTTTGTTTGGCCAAGTACCAGTAGGCGCTACGGCGGTACCACGGTCGACGGGTGCGGGACCGAGCCTTCAATGTCGGGGACCTCGTTCTCCGCCTTGTATAGAGCAACAAGGACCGCCACAAGCTCTCCCCACCTTGGGAAGGACCGTATGTCGTCGTGGAAGTACTCTGTCCAGGTGCCTACAAATTGAAAACCATCGACAGCAAGGTCTTCACCAACGCCTGGAACATCGAACAGCTACGTCGTTTTTACCCTTAAATAAACGCATACTCTTCCTTATCAATTTTTGTCTTTACAAAACCCCGATCTTTAGTGACATCCGACCCCTTGCAAGTTGCAAGGGGACAGACCTCACTCGAAGGCTGATACAAATGATACAAGTACGTTTATCTTGCAAAAACTTCCTGTGTTATATTTGCAAACATTCTCTAAGTTTTCTGTTCTTCTCATAACAAAGTCCTAAGGACTAAGATTTTGGGAACAAATTCTGAGTACAACTGGCAGGACTGCGGGAGACCCATGCCCCAGCGGCTGTGACTTGATCCATGGGAAGGATCGAAGGGCACCGAAACCTCTTCTACAAAAAGAGGAAGCTGAAAAGCTGTTTGCCATAACAAAGGATGAAAATTTGTTCATTCTTCGCACAAATTCACCACTTACAAAGTGATTTCATCACAAAAAGGACTAATGTGCTCGTAAGTATAGAAGACTGTTTACTCGGGGGCTCCCCCACAAACTTATTCAATTACAGTCTCTTCCTAGCTTTACTACAAGTACTACTGCGATCGCCGTGCCGCGCTCTCCATCGGCAACATCCTGGCACATACACGGGCCAGTTCATCTACTACGGCCGCCGCGCCACGCTCTCCATCGGCAACGTCCTGGCACGTACACAGGCCAGTTCGTCTACTGCGGCCACCGCGCCATGGTCTCCATCGGCAACACCCTGGCACGTACACGGGCCAGTTCGTCTACTGCGGCCGCCGCGCCACGCTCTCCATCGGCAACGTCCCGCCACTCCGTAGAATCCTCGAAGGCGCCGTCATCTGCAATGTCGAGCACCACGCCGGAGACTGTGGTGCCCCTCCGCCAGGGCATCTGGGGACTACGCCATCGTCATCAACCGCAACCCCAACAACGGCATCTGGACGGGGGACGCCTACCGCCGAAGGAAGGCGGCAACGAATGACGACGAGGCCAACGACGCTCGGCACCTTCTAGTGCCCCTCCTCCTTCGACGGCGGCGACCCCTTCTCAGCAAAGGTGATCCACACCATCTCATCTACGTTGGATGACCTCCAGCTCGACATCACACTCTGGATTCATGGGCGGATCAGTGAGTTTCTCTGTCTCTGGCATTACCCTCCCTCAGGAACCACCGCGACGCACGGAAGCATTCGGTGGAAAGGAAGAAGAAGAAGAGGTAGCGGCTCAGAGGCAGGCCAAGAAGTGGGATGAGAACTACTCTGCCCCTCCCTATTTAAAGAAGGGGCTCAGCGGCTGAGGAAAGGTGAAAGGTTGGGACGAAAAACTCTCTGCCTTCCCCCTATTCAATACAAATGCAGGTGGGAAATCAATGCCGACGGGAATCCAAGGGGACACGCCGGAACCGATGGGATGCGCTCTGGACTGACGGAACACGCTTGAGTCAAACGAGACATTGCCAGGACATGGCCCACCACTACCGCGCGGTGAGCGTGGGAATCAAGGCACACACATGGGCAGGCGACCCTCCGCTTCCCCAGGCAGGACCACAGAATGATCCAACGATGGGACCTCTGTAAAGGGGAGCCCAACAGGCCTCCTGGGTCGACCATACGGCCTAGGAAAGACGATGAACGAACAGCCACCGAGAGATAAGCACCTCTGGTTTCTCACTTTACGCGTTAAATTCATTACCGAGCTCCCGACCCCAGCAGCAGCAGGGACACGGACATCGCTCGGGGGCTGTCGAGGGTGTCTACCAGTCTAGACATCCTCTTCACCCGACCCCTCCATATGTTTGAAGCCAGGGGCATGGTATGCGGGCATAGAACTTTGAGTAAAACTAGACGAGCTGGCAGACCCTACGCCCCGGTAGCTACGGTGTTTTTGTTCACCAGAATAATTGAACTCACAGTCCCCCACGTCTCCAACTTTGGCATCCGCCTTCTCATGAAGGGTTCGGAGGGGTCCGCCTACAGAATCTCCCCCAAAGGAGAAGCTGTCAGGTCGCCTAAATCAATCAAACGACTCGAATCACCGTCAAGTGACAAAAACAAAGAATAGCGATTCTTATACAGGTTACTCCAACCTCGTCGCAAACATCAGGGCCCGAGCCCCGCACGGATATGTCTGGTAGGAGCTTCCCATCACTCATGCCACCAAGGTAATCCTGCTTTCGTTTCAAAATTAAATCATACATTGAACTCATACAATTGCTGCATCCCAAACGCTTCGTGTCGCGTCACGAAGTGGCAGTCGCCTCGTTCGATACGAAACGACAAATGACCGAGGTTCGAAGGCTGGCCCGCAAAGGGCTCGAGGCCGCCTCGCGTCAAACAGAGCCAGGGAGAAATAACTGAGATGAGCCCCAGTGGCCCTGCCCGACCCCGCTCAGAAGCGGACAGAGGCGTCTCGACCTTTTCTCGTTCGATTCTAACCCCGAGCCAAACCCACAGAATCTCCACCGAGGAGAGGCCAGTGGGCCACCGGAGCCTATCGAACGGCTCGGGCATCTGCCGGGAGGCGGGTTAAGAAGTAGTGGAGTGCCACCTGAGGGCTCTGCCGACCCCATCAGCAAATGATGGACCTAGATTCCACACGAACGTACCCGTTGGCGAGCTCATTGAGCGCGACACTCGAGCCGTCGAGGCAAGTGTCGTCAACTCAGCCCCTCCGGTTGCAGAAACTGAGGACGAGGTAACACACGAAGCACGGCCGACCCCTATCAGACCCTAACAGGGCTCGGGGGTTTGAGCCGCTTGATCCAAGATCGAAATACCAAGGTTTGAAGGCTAACCCGCAAAAGGTCCGAGGCCACCTCACGTCAAAAAAGTGCTAGGGGAGAAAAACACGGATGAGCCTCAGTGGCCTCTGCCCAACCCGCATTAAGGCGGAGAGGGTCGTCTCAACCTTTTAGTTCAAACCAGCCCCTAGCCGAGCCCATAGAAACCCCATTGAGGGGGAATCTATTGGAAGGCGGGGCAGGGAACAACGGAATGCCACCCAAGGGCTTTGCCGACTCCATCGCAAAGCAATGGGATCAAAATTTCGCCTGAACACCCCCGTTAGCGAGCTCATCAGGCATGTCATTCGAGCCACTGAGGCAAATGACACCGCCCCAACCCCTCCAAATTACGAAAAATTGCGGACGGGACGAACGTTACGAAACAGGCCGGCCCTCAACCAAATCCCCACCATGCGCGGGGGCTCGGGGAAGGCCGGGCCAGCGGTAAAAACCAAACGCACGGTCACACGGCGATCGCCAAAAATCCTAAGTAAGGGGTACGAGCAAATACAAACGTAAGCTCGCTTCTCTCGCTCCGGTCTCCAGTAACATCTGACCCCAGCAACCACAAGGGGTCGGATCTCACTCGGGGGCTGATAAAGGTACTGGTACTTCCTCTCTTTTTTCGAAAAAAGACATTACATCAGACCTCTTCCTCGCATCAAGATTGGTGGCATGGTTCGGGGGAACAGATTGGTAAGATCACAAAAAGCCCACGTCCAGACGGCTACGGTAATTTTTTATCACCAGTACAATCAAAATTTCCCCTTAACAAACGGAACGGTCGATCGCGTAAAACTTTTTCATCGCAAAAAGGGGAGAAGGTAAGGTAAAAACAAACAAAACAAAATTACGAAACAAAATCACGAAGTTGTTCCAGAACACGAATAAACCGACACTTGTTCACCCATTACAGATAAATGTTTATCAAACTAATTCCACTAACTACTTCTGCGAAGGGAGAACCTCTTCTTTTAGCCTATCCGGCAGGTTCCGCGCAAGGGGGGTCACCGCCTTCTCCATCTCATCCAGCTCAGCGTCTTCATAGACAGGTGCAAAGCCTTGGTTCATCACCTCCAGGTTGATCTCCTGAGCATAATGGGAATGGGCGACAGCGAAGGCTTGGGTGATCCCGAGGCAAAAGGCGCTCTCCTCAAGCTGGCCCACCCGCGCCGAGATACCAGCAGCACGAGTCATGAGGGAACCGGCCCCCTCCTCTTGCGCCACTTGTAGGCCGTCACAGACCGATAGGACGGTGGAGGACAGGCGATCATACTCATCACTTTCGACCTGAAGAAGCCCCCGCGCCTCGACGAGATCAGCGCGTAGACCGACAGAAGCTTCCTCGGCTTCCAGCCATCGGGCCACCTCCACACCAAGATCCGCCCAGCGTGCCTCAGCCTCCCGACGTGCTTCGTCGCGCTCTCAGATGGCCCTGTCGCACTCCTCGCAGGCCGTGCTGTGCTCCAAGTGAAGTCTATCTTCGGTCCGACGCAGCTTGTCCCGCTCCTTGCACAGTCGGTCAATCACCGCGTCATCCTGGTCCGCCTTCCGCTAAAACACCGCGGACCTCTCCTCAGCCTTTAGCTTGAGGTCCCGCTCCGTCTCCAGCTCCGCCAAGAGCTTGCCGGCCCGCTCACTGGCCGCAGCCTCCTTCTGTAGCAGCTCATCCTGCTCCTTTTGAAGCCTAGCGGTCGTCTCCTCGTCCACCTTCATCCTCGCCGACAGGTCCTCAAACATCCCATGGAACTCCTCCGCGTCCCAACGCGCCTCGGCCTCCCACTGCTGGGCGACAGCAAGCTGCGCACTCACATCTCCTCGCAGCCGAGCCTCCTCGGTGAGGCGGTCCCACTCCGCCTTTCGCTTGTGGAGAAACTGGGATTTGTTCCGGCTACGGGCAACAAGACTCTAAAAAGAAGACCAGCATCAAAAATACGAAAACACAAGGATACGAAAAGAAAGAGGAAAACGAGGCGGATACCCGGCTAGAAGGAACAATGATCTTGTGGAGGGCTCCACTGGCCTGGTTCAAGGCATTATCACAGCCGAGAACCCGATGTCAAGGTTCTCCCTCTCCATTCTCTCGGCAACATCGTCAAGCGAGAACAGAGCCGACGTTGGGTCCCGAGCATCCATCCCTTGGAGTGGCGGCTCGCCCCGCGTGGGGGAATAGGTGCCCCCCGACAACAGAGCTGGGGGCGACCTCCTGCGGGTCCTCTCCACCACCGCCAAGACGCCCGGAGACCCTCCGGCCGTGTCCTCCTTCGTCCGACCTACCCCGGGCGTCGCGGCCTGGACCGCCGGTGGCGCGGATTGCGCCGCCCCTTCAGATGCCATCATGGCAGTGTCCGACACCACCGGGCTTGTCGCGGTCGTGGCCACCTTCGTCTGGGCCTCCGATGGCGTAGACTGCGCTGCTCCCTCGGACGCCACCGTGGTTGCATCTGACTCCGCCTGGCCCGCGTCGGGCGCCATCACTTGGGCCGCTGGGGGCTCGGATTGCGCCACCCCCTCGGACACCACCACGGCTGTGTCCGGTTGCTCCTGGCATGGCGCAGTCGCAGCCGCCTGCTCAGAAACCACCGAGGGCATGGGCGCCACCGCGGGCGCCGTCGGACCGGCCAACGAGGCCGCAACCACGGCGCTCGAAACAGGGACGACGTCGGGCAGCGTCATCCATCCCGCCTGAAGGGCAAGGCTCTTCTTGGGCACCGGCCCCAGAGGGTGACCCCGTCACAAGAATCTACAAAATAGGGAAAAAGCGTAAGATCGGAACAGAAAAATAAAGGGAAAAAACGAGGGGAATCGGTGACATACTCTGACGCTTTTGGGCGGTGGGTACGTTTCGGGGACGAACCCCCGGACCCCTGCTCCAACTCATGTGGGCGGGACCATTTCGAGCCTGTCCCCTGCTCCGAGGCAGGGGGGCTCGTCTTCCTTGTCTCCGAGGGCGCGGCACCAGAGCCGCCCCCCTCCATAGGCTCGTGGGGCATGGTGCCAGAGCCGCCCCCTCCATCAGCTCGTGGGGCACAGTGCCAGAGCCGCCCCCCTCCATCAGCTCATGGGGCGCGGCATCGGAGCCACCCCCCTCCACCAGCACCTCGGGGACGGCCTCGGATCCATCCCCTCCCATCCACCGATCCTCCGCCGGCACCTCGACGGTGACAACGGATCCACCGGCTCCCACCGGACCCAGGGGCAGGCCTGACTCCACCGTCCTCGTGGACTCGCTTCCCCCACGTGGAACAAGAAGGGTCCCTACGTGGGCAATGAGTCCTCATCCACCAGGTCACCCCAATCCACGCGGGCCGCTCCCTCATCGGACTCGTCATCGTCATCACCATCTTCACTGCTCGTCTCCTCTCCTTGATCTCGAGCTTGCTGCTTCCGTATCGCCTTTTTCTTCGCTAGCTCCCTCGTCTTCTTGTCCCAACTAGCTGCGGCGTGGTTCGTTGCCGCCCGGGTTGGGTCCTTCGGCAGCGGAGCCGGGCTGTCCTTGAAGTGTAGTCCCCCCGGCTGGTCCCGCCATCCCGAGGTTAATATCAGGGGATCAGAAATTCAAGTGAAAAGAGGAGCAAGGGGAAAAGAAAACTTACGAAGTCAACAAACCCCGGTTCCGGTCGCATCGGGGGATTCCCCGGCATCGGATAAACGAAGTCAAGGACGGCGCCAGCAGAGTCCTTCGTAGGCTCCATCGCCTCCTTGACGCGCTGTGCCACTTCGAAGTAAGGGAGCGCCTCGTCGATAAGCACCATCCCTTCGAACGATGCTTCGGGCACCATCTGATCCAGAGGAAGCGTGCGCGCCATCATCGGCGCAACCCTCCTCGCGTGGTAGGCGCCGATGATCCCCGACCCCTTCACGCCCCTCTGCTTCAGAGTTTGGAGGGCGGCAAGAAGGCCGTTGAGTTGCTTCTTTCCCTTACCTAGGACGCCCCACCCCCACGACCCTGGGGCCTCCAAGATGTAGCGCCCGGTGAAAGCTGGCAAGGGGGCGGCGACGTCATTCTTGACATAGAACCATTGCGAATGCCACCCCTTGTTGAAGGTGGACAGACGCATTAGCGGGTACGCCCCCCTCGGTTGCTGCGGAGGTGGATGCTGGCGCACCCCACCGGCGCATGCAGCTCTTGCTGCCTGACCCGCCTCTTCACCAGATTGACGGCAAAGAGATACCGCCACGGGTCAAAGTGGGGACTGATCCCCAAGAACCCCTCGCACAGGGCGACGAACGCCGCAATATGCTGGATCTCGTTGGGGGTAAGGTGCTGCAGTTCCACCTGATAATAGTCCAGCAGTCCTCGGAAAAACTGATGGGCGGGCATGGCGAATCCCCGCTCATGGAAGTGAGCAAAAGACACGACGTACCCTTCAGGCGGCTGCAGCTCCTCCTCGTCACCGGGCAGCCGCCACTCCTCGGCGGCGGTCAACGGGCAAAGGAGGCCTCGACGGACGAGGCCCTCCGGGCGCCGAGTGGAGATGTTGGATTTGTACCTCGGGTCCATTGCGACGGCGGGAGCAGCACGAGGAAGAAGGCAGCAACGAATTTGACGGCGAGAGCAGTGCGGGTGCGAGAGGCCCAGGCGATTGGCGGCGGAGGCTGAGAACGCGAGGGCAAGGAGGCGAAGTACGGAACCCTAGGGGCGAACCACCATGGTTTTATAGGGGCGACGGATGCGAGAAGGGCAGCGGTCCACCTCGATCCCTGAGCCCGCCACGACGCACCACCGCATCACGTCACGGGACACGCGCACACGATCCCTATCCCTTCCCGCAAAAGTCGCGCCAGGCGGTTCGCCTTCCCCAGGCGGATCAGGACTCCCTTCCCACCAAGGGAACATGGGTCACAAAGCTTTCCTCTCCAGCCCACCTAGGGCTCTGGAGCCCAAGGGCCGTCCCAACAAGGGATGGGCTCGCAAAATGACCAAGACTCAAGGACGCAAGCATCGCCAGGGCCTCGATCCGCAGTAGCCCCAATCAGGCCAACCCTGAATGAAATCCCCACGAACGGGATACCGGGGTTCCCTTAGAACTATCCAGCTGACAAAAAACCGAATCTCACCATCTTGCCCGCGAAGGGTCCGAAACACCCCCAGACGATTCTATCCGAATCACCCGGGGGCTCGGGGGCTACACCCATCGGGTGCGCTCGCGCGCACCCTCTGGTGAATCGGAACATCCCCCGGGCGACTTTGCCCGAATCACCCGGGGGCTCGGAGGCTACTGTCGGGAACCTAATACAGGGGTACCCAACGAGGTGGAACTAGCAAACACTGGACGTCGGCACTCCCGGTCAAATGAGGACACTACTGTGCCTCTTGTCCGGACGGCGGAAGATCGGTTCCGCCTCGCCTGACCCTCGAGGACTGGGTTCCACCTCACCCGACCCTCGAAGGGCAAGGCTCCGCCTCGCCCGACGGCTGAGGGCTAGCTCCGCTTCAACCAAACGCCCGAGGGCGGGCTCCGCCTCGCCCGACGGCTGTGGGCTGGCTCCGCCTCGCCTGATGTCCGAGGCCTAAACTCCATCTCGCCCCACCTCCAAGGGCTAGGCTTCGTCTCATCGGACGGCCGGGGGCGGGCTCCACCACGACCGATGAGGTACGTCACGACCCTCCGTAATAATGAACACAGGGTACGACATGACATACGGGTCAAACGCAGTACCGAGGACCATGCCCTACGCCGCTGCGGATGGGGCTGTCAGGGCATGATGGGACGGGCGCTTTAGGCCCTTCTAGGCGTGGCAGAGCCTGAACAGTGTTGCAGCGCGTGCTCTTCGCCTTACAGTATTGTAGGCGCCGCCTTCAGCCCTCGGGTGCGGAACCCGACACAGACATGCGACAACCGCTACGCTCCAAAGGGGAACTCCTGCCCTCTACGGTGGGGAACGGGCGGTCACCACGCGGGCCGCTTCCCACAAGGTCGCAGATCAACACCCCAGACCGACACGCCGCCCGCAGAGGCGGGACGGGACGTGACCACTTGCAGAGCATGGCATCATCAACGCACGCATGCCCGACGAACGTGCCCTCTCTGACACCGTCCGGCTGTGTCAGGGGGGCTGGCCCAGAAGAAGAAGAAGACCCGATGCTTTCGAAGGGGCTCCTTGGTCTCTGTTTTTTTCTCCTTCCTCCGACATGTAAGCCCCGCTCCCATTGGTCTATAAAAGGAGGGGCAGGGCACCCCGCTAAAAAGGGGGATCAACTAGGATAAAGCTTGATCGATACAATTCAACATCATACCCACATACACACGGCCAAGCAGACACCAAGCTCTTGGCGTCTTTTCGACCCTTTCCATCAGAGACCTGGGACTAGTCACTCTCTCGACCGTTTGTACCCCTTACTACGAACCATTTTCGGTGCTAATAACACGAGCAGTAGCAGACTGGACGTAGAGACATTCGGCCCGAACCAGTATAAACCTTGTGTCCTTTAGCACACCATCCGGACCTAACGCGCATCAATTATAAATTTACTAGTCGATGCTTGTTCGAAACACCGACAGCATGAGTAATGAATATATATTGTATGTTGAAAATGTTCCCAATGACTTAAATACTAATTATACAAAAATATAAATTATATTACTGTAAATGGAGGAGATTGTGTAGACCAAAGGTGGCTCTAACAACTTTGATCTTTGAGATTTCTTCGAAGTAAACAATACATATTAAGTTAAACTATTAATACATCTTGAGGGTAGCATCGTTGGCTCTTTCTATATCTCATTTTAAGCTCTACCGCCGATCTTTAGCGCCTAGGTGCAGATTTAAATGAACAGTGGTAATCATGGTAATTAATTAAGAATGTAGCATATGACCTAAAATCCTTATCTTTAGCAAAACACAAAATAATAGTTTTGGATAAAAGTCATAATAAGCACATACAAGATTTCCAACTTAGCTTGAGAGTAAAGAAAAAATGTAGCAACTAAGAGTAACTCCAACAGCTTTTTTATTCTTGCGAGGATGTTATTTTTGAATTTGTATAGCAAAAAGTAGACTACAACATATATGCTATCTGACTTTGTAAAATAGAAAGCTAGCCATCCCTTGATTTTTGATGGCCATATATAGCTAGCCATAGGCTCCTGACTTTATAAAATAGCAAGGTTGTTGTAGACAACTTTCTTTTTAAGTTTTCTAATTTATAAAATGGCTAAACGAATTTGGCTACTAATTTTAGCCAAGCTGTAGGAACAATTATATGTAGTACATGTATGTGTCCATAAAGGCGAGTGTGTATCTGCCTTTAAAAGATGCACATATTTATGCAATGTATATACATGTTTTTTCGTACCTAGGGAAGATTTAGATGAACAGAGAATACAAAACGAAACAAAATGGGAATCCATGGAGCGAGAATGACAGCTCAATATAGCAGTTGAAGGATCTTTTCATTGCCAAAGTGTACAAATTCCTCAAGCAGACCAAAGAGCTGCTTGTCCAGAGCAACATCGTCTAATAAGCAACACACTGCCACCATCTAGGATCTGAACCAGCTCTGCATGTGTCACGGTCAACCAGCAACATCTGAACCAAGAAACTGTACCAGTTGGGTCTCAAACAACCTGAAAAGGAATTACAGGATGAAGGTTAACACAAACACGACCTGATAACCACAACAGGAGTTGCAGGATGGAAGCACAGCCTAAATTTTGAACCTGAATGCAAGAAATGGAATTCTTAGGATAGATATCATTGATATTTCAGCGTTGTCATTTGTTAGAACAGACGAGAGATGCAGCTGATATAACACTTCCTAAAAACACAAGGATGGATTGCAAGAAAACAATATGCCATATATATATATATTTACTAATGCTGGGAAAGATAATTTCTCTACTGTCTGTTATCTAAACCATTAGATAGTTCAACAGTACACATTGGTGCATCAAAATAGGTGCAATCTTCACGAATTGCTGGCAGTTGAATATTACCTTGGATCAGCATGTGGTGTTCTATATCTACATCTTGATGTTGAAGTAGTCGGAATCAAAATGATGCAGCCTTACATATCCATCTTCACCACCACTCGAAAAGCTAATAAGATTAAAGAAAGAACATGGACAGAATTAGAAAAAACCCTTTTTCTTACTAAAAAAAGCAACTTCAGAACATAAGAGAGAGGTATCTACAATGCATGTTGATAGGGTACAATGGCAGCTCTCATGAATAATATCTTTTTTCAACAGCGGCAATCAGAATAGCATATATAACCAGTGTGGCTGGTTGAAACCATTGAGCTATCAGATCCCAAAGATGCATACACTAATAAAAAAGATTATTTTTAAAAAAAGGCCACATTAATGGTAAAGCTATTGTGGGCAGAATGTAGCTCTCATACTCAAAATGTTCATCGAACTGAGGTCAGCATAGCGTATATTGCCAATGTAATTGGCTACAATCACTGAGCTACTACATGTAAACGTAGCATGGCTGAAGAGAGATTCAGCCATATAAAAGGTAAAAATAAATAGCTTCAGAAATCTATGAAGACCAGATATGTCGTAGACATATGAAAAAGATAAAATGATGTTTACAGACAGAAGAGTGTCGCTGTACATGTCTAAAATATTTCAGATTAATTAAGTTAGAGAAAAGT
Source organism: Miscanthus lutarioriparius (assembly GCA_904845875.1). Taxonomy (NCBI): domain Eukaryota; kingdom Viridiplantae; phylum Streptophyta; class Magnoliopsida; order Poales; family Poaceae; genus Miscanthus; species Miscanthus lutarioriparius. The sequence continues at coordinate 25,552 of CAJGYO010000207.1, forward strand.
GGGATAAAATGACAAATCGGCACTGGTCGTTACATTGCCCCACAATGAGCTAGAAAAAGAGATTTTTCAGAGTGAATTGCAAAAGATAAATCAATATGAAAACCTACTGAAAATTACACATAGCAAATAAAATCCTGCTCTCAGAAAGCTTATGACATCCTTGTGTGGCTCAGAATAGCGTATATTACCATGATTTACCATGGTAGAATCATTGAGCATATACAATAAAAAACAAGAAATATGGGCATAACCTTATACAATGGACTGTGGACGAATGTTGATAGTAACAACAATGACTAGAAAAGATAAGCACTGTCAGAACAAAAAATATTACCTCCGCCCATCAGGATTAAATGCTAAAGCATTAATTGGCCCAAAATGTCCTTTAACACCACCAATTTCCTCTTGCAAAATCTAAAAGAAAGCAAGTTTTAATCAGAACAGTTCAAATATTGTAAGCATAGAAAGTTTAGCAAGGAAGCAACACAAAAGGAGTAATACCTCGATACTTTATTAACTGGAAAAGAACTTACCTTGTGATAGAATTTAGCCTCAAATTTACCAGCACGGCGGTCTGTCATAGTCACATTCATTGCATCCTGACCACCTCCTAGAACTACCTAAAAACAAAAACGAAAATCTTAGGAAAATGGAACACAGATGATGGTACCACTGAGCTCAGAATCACATGTAGACCATAACCACAATGCATTCATCTTACGGCTTAAAAAATCAAACGTGATAAGTAGTGTTCTAGTGTAAATACAACAAGAAGCGCAACAGCTAACAAAATGCATAAGCCACAGGTCAAGTCAATAGCTTAAATGTGATAAAATATTTTTCTCGTACACAGCAAAATATGCAATTGCTGACAACACTGTTACATATATACAAAATCATGACCTATGATTATTACATAAAAGTGCACTAAATCGGACAAAGAGCCACTTTGCAATACCAGGTATATAACGACCCACTATACGAATTATGAAACCCAACTGTCGAACAAATTAGCTCGGCAGTGCACACAACCTGGGCGTTTAGACAGACCCCATGCTACTTCACGAATCACAGATTTGACACAAAGCTCATGACAATGTGTCAATATTACACAGGCTGACAGCATTTTATGCTGTTCAGCTTTTGCCATGTGGCAAGGAAAAGTGGAATAGAAGACATGTATAAATAAGTTTGTGAGGAGGAACATACTGTATCATGTGTAGGAGAGATGTCAACAGCATTAACAGGTCTCTCTGTGACGTACGTCTTGATAAGGGTTAGCGTTCTTGTATCCCATAGCTAGGCATGGAAAATTGAATGTCAGTGAAACAATAAATATCTACATGACAGTAACCTTGAACAAATTCTAACCTTAGCAGATTTATCCAAAGAGCCAGTGATGAAATGTGACCAATCAGAGGATTTTGACAATGATGAAATGGTCTTCTGATGTCCAGATTCTTTATCAGACTCTTTCAGCAGCTGTCCAGTCTACGTACAACTCAGAGCAGCCCATGAGTGACGTGGAAAAACAGTCTCCATATTATGGAGAAACAATTAGCATTTTTTACAGTGTAAAAATGGCAGAGAATGAGCAGCATGGATATATATAAAAGCATAGCAGGTTTGATTTTGAATCCCACACCGACTTTCAGTTTCCTCATTCCCCCCTTGAGTAAATGGTGCATTGCATAAATTATCATGGCCTCGTTGGATAGACTATAGTGACACTGGAAGCAGTAATCAGTAAGGATGTGTCCGGTTCTGCAGATACTAGTGCTACTATCATATTAGTTGGTTGTTGTCTCAGTTCACTAAGCTGATAAAAGTAAGGTGAAATTTGGCATTATAAACTTCCAAGAATAGAACTAAATATATTACATAGTATTATATAGTAAAGGAATTTGGCATTATAAACATAGAAATTTGGCATTATTAACTAACCCTGATCGTGACTAAACAGGAAGAAAAAAAAACATTGCATATTACATAGTATTATATAGTAAAGGAGAATTTGGTCACCACCGGATGCCCATGCCAACAAGGGGGCATTCTTAGGGATAGATACCCAAAATGTGCCGGCATATAACAGCATGCTATCCTAACCTCTGAGTCCCAGATGCGAATGGTGGCGTCCTCCCCGGCAGTGATGATGGTCCTGTTCAACGGCCCCCAAACGGCCCTGTTTATCCTCCCCTTGATGCCAGTGATGACGAGTGCAGACTCGTCCGTCTCTGCATCCACCAACACATGACTTTGCTTAAAAAATCCATTCATACACAGGATCTCAAGGGTGCTGGCTTGTGCCATTCATCAAACAAAACAACAGAGGAAGCATAAATGAAGCGTTGAGAAGGCAAAGCACTAACGGTCGTCAATGTCCTCGGCGATGTGCTTGACCTGGACGGTGGGGACGTGGTCCATGAAGTTGTCGGTGGTGATGACGGCGAGCGCGTCCCCGATGGCGAACTCGACGGACCTGGCAGGCGCGTCGAAGCGGAAGCTGAAGAGCTCCTTCCCCGTGCTGACCTCCCAGAGCTTGGCGGTCTGGTCGGCGGATGCGGTGATGAGGCGCGCCGAGTCGCGGGAGACGTCGCAGGTCCAGACGGCGCCGTTGTGGCCCCGGTAGGTGCCGAGGCGGTCACCGTTGTCGGCGTACCAGACCGTGGGGGTGTGATCCTTGGCGCAGGAGAAGAGGAGGTCCCCGTCGCGGTTGTAGCGCAGGAACGTCAGCGGGCGCTCGTGGCCCTTCATCAGGATCGGCCTCATCGTGGACCGTGCTGGTGCTCACCGCCGCAGGAAAGGGGGGAGGAGAAGGGGCGGATCTGGTGGTGGTGGTGGTGCTCACCGCTCCTGGTAATCGGCGAAGGCCTCGGCACCTGGTGAGTGGCGTAGGCGCGTAGCTGCGTACGGCGATGCGGCGGTAGCCCGGAGAGAGAGCACGGCGGCTGGCACAGGGAGGAGAGGCAGAGATAGCTGGGCCTTTAAAGGGCCTTCTCCTTCCAAGCTGATAGAACATAAGATCACTGTGAGTAGATTTAGCGGATAAAACTTGCATTTAGGATATAAGTAAACCCTAGAATATGAACTAAAACTAAGAGAGAAAATGAGAGCGAGGAGGCGTTATCGACCATCGGCAGGCTTGGCGGAGGAGCTAGCCATGGTGTCGATGGAGGACAGCAGTGGAGTCTGGCGGCGGTGTCGAAGGCGCAGTGGAGGCGCGATCGCAGAGGCGGCGATGAAGACGCGACGGTGACGGCTTCCTGTCGCTGGCAGCACCCCCTCTCTAGATCGGCTTAGGGTTAGGATGTAGGTGGGGTTTGTGGCAGCTTAGGTGAACCTCGTACCTTATACCCCGGCCTCCATCTCCTTTTTATGGCTGTGTGACGGGAGGTCACCAACCATAGATAGGGTTGGGAGCCTCCGATTAGGGCGTGGATCAAGGACCCAATTAACCGTTGGGCCAAATTGGTAGAGATCAACCTAACATTCTCCCTCTTAATCTCACCTTATGACTTAAACTTAACTTACTTTAACTTTTTCTCATTCCATCACAGATCAGTACATAGAGCGTGCCTCATCGTCACGGTCAGTTGCTATTAGATTAACAGCTACAATGCACCTCTCTGTTTTGAAATAGATTCTCATCTAGGCCCTTATTGTTCAGAAATCATAGGATTTCCTTTAAACACATGCCGGCTAAGTGTTCTCTGAACATATTGAGTGGTAATTCTTTAGTGAGCGGATCCGCGAGCATCTTTTCTGTACTTATGTGCTCAAGACTAATTATATGATTCCGGACTTTATCTTTCACAATATAACACTTTATGTCAATATGTTTGGCAGCACCACTTGACTTATTGTTGTGAGCATAACATACTGCTGGATTATTATCGCAGTATAACTTGAGTGGCTTATGTATGTCGTCTACCACTTTCAACCCGGGTATAAACTTCTTCAGCCAATTCACATGCCATGTGGCCTCATAACACGCTACAAATTCGGCATATATCGTAGACGATGTAGTGACTGTTTGCTTAGAGCTTTTCCACGATATAGCTCCTCCTACGAGAGTAAATATGTATCTTGACGTGGACTTTCTATCATATCTCGCATAATCTGAATTTGAATACCCCTCTATGTGTAGGGAATCAGATCTTCTGTACGTTAGCATGAGACCTTTTGTGCCTTACAAGTAATGCAAAACTTTCTTTACCAGTCTCCAGTGTTCTATTCCTAGATTACTTAGATATCTGCAAAGTAACCCGGTACCAAATGCTAAGTCAGAGCGTGTACACACTTGAGTATATTATAAACTTCCGACATCTGAAGCATATGAAACCGCTTTTATTTGATCGATCTCGTATTGGTTCCTAGGACATTGAAATTTCCCAAATCTATCGCCCTTGACTATGGGAGTAGGTGAAGGCTTATAATTTTGCATACCGTATTTCTTTAGAACCTTTTCTAATTATGCCTTTTGTGATAGTCCTAAAACCCCATTTTCTCTATCTTGATGAATCTCTATTTCTAGAACGAACGAAGCTTCACCGAGATCCTTCATATCAAACTTTAAGGACAAGAACTTCTTCGTTTCTAATAGTAGATTAACATTACTACTAGCACATAAGATATCATCCACATACAAGATTAGGAAAATGCATTTCCCATTCTTGAACTTTGTATAAACGTAATTGTCATCTACATTTTCTTGAAACCGAAACTTTCTTATTGTACTATCAAACTTTAAATACCACTGTCTTGATACTTGTTTTAATCCGTAAATGAATTTCTTCAGGCGACATCCCATACGTTCTTTTGCTTCCACAACAAAACCTTTTGGTTGTGCCATGTAAACATTTTTCTTCAAATCCCCGTTTAGGAACGCCATCTTTACATCCATCTGATGTAATTTTAAATCGTAATGTGCTACAAACGCCATTATGATATTAAAAAAATCCTTACATGAGACTGGAGAAAATATCTCATTATAATCTATGCCTTCTCTTTGCGTGAAGCCTTTCGCCACAAGTCACGCTTTAAATATTTCTACACTCTCTTTGGAGTCATATTTAGTTTTGTAAATCCATTTACAGCCTACTGTCTTGGCTCCTTTAGGAATTATTTCTAAGTCCCAAACTCCATTGGTATTCATTGATCTTATTTCATCCTACATGGCTTCAAGCCACTTTGATGAGTGAGCGCTTCTCATGGCTTCTTCAAATGAGGTGGAATCACCCTCTATTTGAAATTCTTCACATTCATAGACTTCGTAGTCATCAGGAATTGTTGGTTTCTTAACTCTTTGAGACCTTCTAGGGGCCTCGTTAGTTGACGCTTGTTCTACGTGAGGCTATTGTTACTCTTCTTCATGTGTGACAACGGGTTCTATAGTATCCTGAACGATAGGTTCATTATTTTCATTCATTGTTGGCACAGGAGAACTAACAACAGGTGATGTTACTACAGTGTCTTGCACTATTGGTACAACAACAACAGGTAGCGTGAAGAATGACTCCTGAACCATCGGAGTAGGCACATGTATCCGCTTCTCCTCTAAGTTAATTTCTCGCACTACCATGCTCCCCCTGACCATATAATCCTCCAAAAACAAAGCGTGTCTCGTTTCTACAAACTTCGTATGTCTGTCAGGACAATAGAAGCGATAACCTTTTGACTTTTCTGGATAGCCAATAAAATGGTAACTGACTATCTTAGAGTCTAGCTTTCCTATGTTTGGGTTAAAGACTTTAGACTCAGCTGGACAACCCCACACATGTAAATAGTTAAGTGATGGTTCCTTTCCTGTCCACATCTCATATGGTGTTTTGGGCATCGACTTGCTTGGCACTCGATTAAGAATATGAATGACGGTTTTTAACGCATTCATCCATAAACTTATCGGTAGAGTAGAGTAACTTATCATACTTCTCACCATATCCATTAAGGTACGGTTGCGTCTTTCAGCTACTCTATTCTGCTGAGGCTCGTCTGGTGTAGAGTACTGAGCAACTATGCTATTTTTCTGTAAGAACCTTACAAAAGGTCCAGGAACTTGGCCATATGGGGTGTGTTGATCGTAGTGCTCTCCTCCACGGTCGGATCTTACTACTTTAATCTTTAAGTTGTGCTGATTTTCTAGTTCAGCCTTAAATATCTTAAATTTATCCAATGCTTCTGATCTTTCTTTAATTGAATAAATATAGGCAAAGCGAGAATAATAATCTGTGAATGCTATAAATGAATCATAATCATCCACACTCTTCATAGAAAAAGTACCATATATGTCTGTGTGAACTATTTCTAAAATTTCTGCGCTTCGTTTGGCAGCTTTCTTTATTTTCTTAATATACTTTCCTTTTATGCAATCAATGCATTGTTCTAAATCTAAGAATTCTAAAGGCAGAAGAGTTAATTTTTTAACCAATCGCTCTATTCTCTAACTCAAAATATGACCTAAACGACAGTGCCATAATTCCAATGATACATCATGAATTCTCTTCTGCTTATTTGTTGCATTCATAGATGAGGAAGCATTCTCATTCTCGGTGCTCACATCATTCACATTCTCAGAAAGTGATAGCAAATAAAGCTTGTCTTGTCAGAAGGCAAGACCAACACACTTATTATTAAACACAATCTGACATTTGCCATTACAAAAATGGTAATCATATCCATCATCATCTAGTCGTGAAACACTTATCAAGTTTCTACACAAAGAGGGTACATAAAGAATATCTGAAAGCTGAAGTATAAAACCATCATCTAATTCTAGAGAGAGATCTCCAATGGCTTCAACTTCAGCTTCAACTCCATTTACAACTTTAATTCTTCTTTCTCCTCTTTGTAGGGTCCTCCTCGTATGGAATCCCTCTCTTCAAAAGGCTCTTCAGGAAATCTGAACAATCCCTCTGGTAATGTCCATGCTTCTTGCACCATTTGCACTGATCCTTTTTAACTTGGACATTGTTGTTCTTCTGATGGTGGTCATTATGAGGGGTTTTCCCTTGAGGTTTGATATTCTTGTTAAAGTTCTTCTTGTTGTTGTCCTTCATAAGGTTAGCAGAGTCACCCTGTGAGCTTTTTAGCCTCTCCTCTTCTTGCACATACATTGCAATGAGCTTCTCAATATCCCATTTATCGGGCTACATGTTGTAATTTACAACAAAAGTTTCATATTCGTTAGGCAAGGAAGCAAAAACCAAATGAATCAAGAACTCATCCTTGAGCCCCAAATCCATTGACTTTAGCTTGGAAGTCGTGTTGCTCATCTTTAGTATGTGTTCTCTTATCCCTCCACTAGAGTATTTCTCATTGAATAATTTCTTTATCAGGGTACTTGCGTAAGCCTTTGAAGAGCCAGTAAACTGACTCTCTACTTTCTTGAGATACTCTGTGGTGGTGTCACAATCTAGGATAGACCCCCTTATTACATTTGAAATAGTGGACTTAGCCACCATCAAGCACTTGCGGTTCGAAATGTCCCATTTCTTACGATCAAGATCGTATTTCATTCTCACTTCTGCATGATCTCGCTGCCGAGCAGTGAAATCAGCATCAGTTTCATTTTTTCCCTCACTGGGTCCACTGGCTTAGTAGGACACGGAGAGGTAAGCGCTAGGTCATTTTCGGACAGCGCAAGTGCTAATTCATACTTCTCTCGCCATACACGATAGTTGCCCCTTGAAGAGGCAGAATGTGCGAGATGAATGCCATGGGGTTAAGTCCTGAAAACAACGCCAGAGATAGTGAGAAAATGTGACATAATAATTGCATGTCTTAATTTAACGTTGATCAAAATTAAAACATACAATATTATTTTGCATTAATTCTACATCATCGTTGGGCAGAAATAGAATTAATGCATGGAAAAACTCATGAATACAAAATTATAATATTGCTATTATCAACTTTGGTCAGAAAAATAACAGTATCATAATTTACTGAACAAAATTAACTGTTCTTCAAATTAAATCCTCCCTTTGGTTCGAATTTAATTAGAAGATAATAAACATCTACTTTGCAGCAGAAACATGAAAAATAATTTATCTACTTTTCAGAAGCATTTTACTGTACTTATCTACTCTCTAAAAAATTATTTCGTTGGTTCAAATTTTGATAGAGATTTAAACTAGACAAAAATCATCAAAAATTGCTTCTGAAAAAGAATAAACAAATTCATAATCATTATTGTACTTTCGGCCCCGAAGGCCCAGCTCAAAAACCGGTCTGCGGCCCACTCGCTCACGCGCTCGCGCTTCGGCCCGTGGCCCAGCCCACACTGCCACGCTCCCTCGAACCCAGGCCGCAACCTAGGCCTGGGCTGGGAATTCTACCTCCCGCCTAGGCCGAATCTGGCCTGGCTGCTCTCAGCCATCCATCGACCGAGCGCTGCATCGGACGGCTGGCCACCGTTTTTGCCAGATCAAAAACCTAGCGTGTCGGCGTCCCGTGGAAAACCCTAACCTCATTCGTTCCCTCCCCTTCTCGCCCATCAGCACCGTAGCAAAATGGAGCGGCACAGTACCAGCCTCCTATGGCTGTAGGAGGAGGTGGCGGTGCCACCGCGGTCCCTTTCACCAGCACGCGCACTCCCCGAAGGGAGAGCTCACCGCCATCGAATGGCCCCGTGTCGGTGCCTTGAGCTCACGTGTCGCGTGTTGGAATCTCGGCGACGAGCGGCGGCTTGGCTACCCACGCGATGTCAATGACGGCCGGTGGTAGTATGCTCCGACGAGAGGACCAGGTAGGCCCACCAGATCTCGTCTTATCTAGGGTTAGGGTTCACATCTTTTAGAGAAAATTTGAATCCCTTCCTTCTACTTTCTCTCTCTATTCTACCCCAAGATCTAGATCTATACCCTAGTAAGACGTTTGATACCATTGATAGAACTTAAGATCACTAGGAGTAGATCTAGCGGGTATAAACTTGTATTTAGGACATAGTAAACCCTAGAACATGAACTAAAACTGAGAGAGATAGAGAGAGGATGAGAGTGGGGAGGCGTTACCGACCATCGGCAGACTTGGCGGAGGAGCTGGCCATGGTGTCGATGTAGGGCAGCAGTGGAGTCCGACGGTGGTGTCGAAGGCGCAGTGGAGGCACGGGTCGCAGAGGCAGTGATGAAGACGCGGCGGCGGTGGCTTCCCATCACTGGCAGCACCCCCTCTCTAGATTGGCTTAGGGTTAGGATGTAGGTGGGGTTTGTGGTGGCTCAGGTGGACCTCGTACCTTGTGCCCTGGCCCCCACCTCCTTTTTATGGCGCTATGCGACGAGATCCCACCAACCAGAGATAGGGTTAGGCACCCTCGATCAGAGCGCGGATCAAGGGCCCAATTGGCCGTTGGGCCAAGTTGGTAGAGATCAACCGAACACTCGGCACCTAGTGAGGGTGTAGGTGTGTAGCTGTGTACAACGATGGCAGCGGTAGCCTAGAGAGAGAGCACGGCGGCTGGCACAGGGAGGAGAGGCAGAGACAGCTGGCCTTTAAAGGGCCTTCTCCTTCCAAGCTGAGACGAGCCTGTAGGCTACCAAACTAAATACACAGATTGAGATTAATTTGCGAGATGAATTTTTTAAGCCTAATTAGTCCATGATTTGACAATGTGGTGCTATAGTAAACATATGCTAATGATGGATTAATTAGGTTTAATAAATTCGTCTCGCGGATTACTGATGGATTCTGTAATTTATTTTTTTATTAGTATCTGAACACCTCATGCGACACCCCATGTGACATCCGATGAGACACCTTTTAAACTTTAGTACATGCATCCAAACACCCGATTATCCATCTACTGCCACTAGAAAATTTGCGCACACACTGACTTGGCGCATAAAAGGAGGAAGAAGGAGAGGGGAGAGAGAGGCATCGACCAGGTCATGGGGGCCGCGCCCGCGGGGAGGAAGAGGAGGGAGCAATTGGGCCACAACCTGATGGTCTTACAAAAAATACGTCTTCCTTTTATGGTTCTATTTTTTTAACTTACTGATGGCCTTAAAAAATGCATCTTGTTATAAAATATTAATGTGAATGTCCATAACCCCTATACCATCAAAGCTATAACATTCTACTTCATCAATGGTGTAACTCTCCTAGCATCAGTTCTTTTAACTCCATCTCACACGTATGGCTATATATAGGAGGGTTTATGTATTGGAAATAAGATAAGAGAAAAGAGAACAACTCATTTCCTTCCTCTCTAAATTTGTTCTCCACGTTCTTACATACATATTCTTGATAGTTAAACTAGTTATTATATAACACATTATCAGCATGACTGTCCCTAAAAGCTATCAAGAACTAGGTAAGAAATTTTACATTGATCATAATATTATTTTTGTGGTAAGACATTATCATTTATATTTGTTTCTATATTTTATTCTTGTACGATTGTTTGAATTTCGCAACCTATATATTTTGTAGTTTACTATGTCAAATCTTACCAAGCTTGATTTCACGGCTCTAGATATTTCAGGCAAGAATTACTTGCCATGGGTGCTAGATGCTAAAACTCATCTGAATGCCAATGGTCTTGGTGATGCGATCAAAGAAAAAAAATGCATCTAACAAAGATAAAGCTAAGACTTTGATTTTCATTCGCAGCCACCTCCATGAAGGTCTAAAGGTTGAATACCTTATTGATAAGGATCCCCTTGTTCTTTGGAACAAACTAAAAATTGATTTGATCATGAGAAAATAGGGCTCCTCTCGAAAGCTCGTTATGAGTGGTTGCACCTAAGGTTGCAAGACTATAAAAGTATTTCTAAATACAATTCAGCCATGTTTAGAATCACGTCACTGTTACTGTTGTGTGGACAAAAAGTAATAGATGAAGAGATGCTAGAGAAAACATTCTCTACATTCCATGCATTAAATGTGCTGCTTCAGCAGAAATATCGTGAGAAAGGATTTAAGAAATAGTCTGAACTTATTTCTTGTTTGTTTGTGGCTGAACAAAACAATGAGCTTTTGACGAAAAACCATGAGACATATTGTCGGTGTTTCGAGTTACCACCGACAAGTAAATTTGTATTATTGCGCGTCTGGCTCGGATGGTGTCCTTAGAGGACACGATGTTTATACTGGTTCGGGCAGAAAGTCCCATCTAGTTTGTCGCTGCTGCTCGTGTTACTAGCACTGAAAGTTTGTAGTAGGGGGCACAAACGAGCGAGAGAGGGAAAGGATCCAAAGTCTCTGGTGAAAGGAGTGAACGGATGCTGAGAGCTCAATTGCTGCTCAGCCGAGTGCTCGTGTCGTGCTTCTTGTGTCGATCTCGATTGATCGATTTTAATCGGATTGGCCCCCCTTCATGAGACGCCCTACTTTCCCTTTTATAGGCCAAGGAAAAGCATAGGTTATAGCGGAGGAAAAGAGAAGAACGAGAGAGAGAGAGAGAGAGAGAAGAAGTCCTTTAGGATCACCGAGTCCTTCTTATCCTTCATGCGGGTCTCGCCGACCCTGTAGATGTCAACTAGGATAGCTCCGCATCGCGGCCCTGTCCGTTACTGGCACCATGCATAGGCGTTGTCTGTCGGTCATGGCATTCCATTCCGTCGTAGTGGACGTCGTGGTGAGCTGACATGCCTGTCAGCGTTCGTACGGGGGTTAGGCAGAACAGCACTGGTACACCCGACGTTGTTCTTGATGTGAATCCTCAGGTATGGCCCATCATGGCCATGGGTTACATCGGGACGTGCCGGTCTCTTCCTTGGTGTCAGAGTTTTGATCCAGGCCCATACGTTTGGATCTAGAGTGGTTGGCAGTGGTATGGGTCCTTGTTGGGCGAGGCGGAGCCCGCGGCCTCGAGGTTGGGCGAGGAGGAGCCCGCCCCTAGAGGTCGGGCAAGACAGAGCACAAACCCTAGGGTTGGGCGAGGCGGAGCCCATGACCTCAGGTTCGAGCGAGGCGGAGCCCGTGGCCTTGGGGTCAGGTGGAGCTGTAGTCACGCTCTTGATTGCTCAGATGAATCAATGTTGATGGTCATTAGCTCCTCCTCTTCGGGTGCCCTAGTATTGGTCCCTGATAGTAGCTCCCGAGCCTACGGAGGAGTAGAATACTCCTTCGGAGGCTTTTCCAAATGGGAGGACTCTGAGGGCCTTGGCCTTTTCTTGTCGCTCACGGCGTGTCCTAGGGCGGCGATTCCCTTTCATCGTGATCGGGCCTCTTGGGGGTATAGCCGTGAGATTTGATTGGTCAGAATAGGTCTTTCCTGATTTTGACCCCTATGGGGGTCTGTTATTCTGCGACCGAGCGTTCGGTCTCCTTGCGAATCCAACTTTCCTCGAGCCCCCGCACGTAGCAGGGGTCTAGTCGAGGGTCGGCTCGTCTTCATGATCGTCTTCCCTCAAATGTTTTTTTCGATAAAAACAGAGGGGCTGAGTCGTGCTATGATTTTCCTCTATGGACGAGCCATGGTGCTCAGTGAGTTGTTAACGGGCTAGTCCGAGTGGGGCCCCGGCATCCCGTTCGTGGGGGTCTAGCTTGGGTCAGCTGGTGATCGACTCTAGATTCTCAGTGCTCAATCCATATAGTTCTCAGGTCCGTTCGATCGGTCCCGAGGGCTCTCTGCCTTTCTTCAAGGAAAAACCATGGATCATATCCGTCCGAGGCTTGAACATGGATAGGGACGCCCGCGGCGCTCGAGCGCCTAGGTATTGGCCGCTAGTGGGCCCATCCCTTTCCACCCTTCACTCTAAAAGTGCTCGGAGCGGTTGTTGAACCCATCAATGGACCAACTTTCGAACTCCTAGGCTTAGACGGGCCGTAGGAGCATTTTCAGCTCCATATCCCTCTTACCTATGACGGGTCGTGGCCCATTCGGGGAGCCAAAACATCTGGCAAGTTTTCTGAGGGGGTGGGCATAGGTTACGTGTGTACGCCCCGCGGCGAGACGTGGTGACAGGCCATGGTAGGCGTGGAGATCTAGGCGGGTGGTTGGTTTCTTCACACCCGTCGCCCCTATAAAACCAAAGTGTTAGCCCTCCGTGTTTCATACGCATGCCTGCATCCTTACCTCCGCAACCACACCACCGTCGCCAATCACTTAGGTTTCCTGCCTCCGCATCCCCGCCGTCGTTGAGCTCGCATCCATCCGCCCCCACCTCCAATGGATCTGTGGTGCCATTCTGACATCACCTTCTAGCGCATGGAGGGCCTGGTCCGTCGTGGTCTTCTCCATGCGTGGACATCGGCCGAGGAGTGGTTGCTGCCTGGTGACGAGGATTTGTCATCACCACCCGACGGCTACGTGGTGTCGTTCGCCCACTTCCATGAGCGTGGGCTCACTACCCCCACCCACAAATTCCTCCGAGGGCTGCTGCACTTCTACGAGATCGAGCTATAGCATCTTAATCCCAACGGGATCCAACACATGGTGGCATTCGTCGCGCTGTGTGAAGGATTCCTAGGGATCAACCCCCACTTTGACTTGTGGAGGTGTTTCTTCGCCGTCAACCTCTAGAAGAAGAGGGAAAGGGCGTCAGGCAGGAGCTACACATGCCGATGGGTGCGCCGGCATCCAACTTTGGAACAATTGGGTCGGCGAGTACCCATCCATGTGGCTCTTGACATCGAACAAGGGGTGGCACTCGTAGTGGTTCTACCTCAAGAATGACGCTGCCGTCCCTCTGCCGGAGTTCACCGGGCGTCTGATCAAAGAGGGTCCAGAGTAGTGGAGGAAGTGGGGCATCCCAGAGAAGGACAAGAACAAGATCCGAGACCACATCACTACCATCCACATCCTGAATGAGAATGGCCTGAATAGGTCGGGAATCATCGGGGTTTACCACGCAAGGAGGGTGGCGCCATTAATGACGCGATGGCGCCTAAAGCATCGTTCGATGGAACGACGCTCATCGAGGGAGCACTCCCCAACTCTAAGATCACGCAACACATCAAGGAGGTGATGGAGCCTTTGTGAGATGATGCGGGTGCCGCCCTCAACTTCGTCTACCCAGTGCCAGGGTATCCTCCGATGTGGTCGGAGCCTGGCTATGTCGTCTTTTTAAGTTTCCCTTTCTCTTGCCATCTCTTCAATTGACTTCCCAACCCCGTGATACTAACTTTGAGAGGGTCGGGACCAGCCGAGAGATCTTATCCTCATGGACCACCCGGTGCCGCTACCGAGGGATTCAGACGTGAGGACGGTGAATCACATCGAGGGTGAGTGGCTGAGGAAGGCGAAGGAGGACAAGAACAGGAAGAAGCAATGGAAGCTGCAGGCACAGGAATGATAGGAGGACACCGACGACGATGATGATGGTGACGATGACGAGGTGATGGAGGGAGAAGAGACGATAACTGACAATATCGAGTGGGACAACCTCGAAAACGAGGATGCACTGATAGGCGTCGGTTTGTCCTTTCAGGCATTGGGACCCTTCCCATTCTATGGAGGGAAGGGCATGTCCTAGGAGCTGGTGGAGGCAGGCCATACCATCAGCGCCCCCTAGGAACCGACGAAGGTGGGGCATCTCGTCGGCCTGCCCCAAGAGCCAATAGAGGCGGGCGGCTCTACCATCGTGCCTGAGGTGCCAGCGAAGGTGGGTGGCTCCGCCATCATGCCTCAAGAGCCAAGGGGAGCGAGCCCCTCTACCCAGGAGCAGGGGGTGGGCTCGAAATGGCCTCGTCCCGATGAGGCAGAGCGAGGGTCGGGGGGTTCGCCCCCAAACTCATCTGCCGCCCGATGGCGCTAAGGTGAGTTATCAGTTTCTCTGTTTTTTCCTATTTTATTTCGGATTTCATCGTGACTTATGATTTTCATCCCTTGCAGCGTCGGCAGGTAGCGAAGAGCATCGCCCTCCAATCGAGGCAACAGCCGTCGGCTGGTGTCGCGCCCGTTTTGGGCGGGAGTGGCTCTAGTGTGACCGCATCATTAGCCAGTCAGGTGTCGCCCATGGTGGCGCCCGTGCCCTCGACGAGATGGGTGGACGTGGGCGCTCAAGTGGCGCCCTTAGAGGTTGTGGAGCAACCGGTGATGGCCACAATACTGCTGCTGATGGTGGGGTAGATGGGGATGCCGACTGTGCTTGTGGTGCCGACCGTGGTAGGCGCGACGCAGCTGGTCATGACCCCACCGACGTAGGTGGAGGTGGCAGCGGCCATGATAGATGGGTCATAGCCGGGCATGACCGCAGCGGAGCCTGAGGCACCGGTGCGACCATGCCATCGGCGGCCCAAGCGACGGCGCCTGGTGCAGGCCGGACGGAGAGGGACACGGTTGTGGGGTCCCTAAGAGTCGTGGTGCTAGGAGAGAGGTTGGCGTCTGCACTGCTAACCCCTTCTGTCATCGGAGGGGCGTCCCAGTGGGGACATCATAGTGAGAGGGGTTGGTGGTGCTTGGAGCCGGCGGGGAGTTATCCCTAGCCCTAACATCGATGGACAGTGGCTCGCCTACGCGGGGCGAGCCCCTGCTCTAGTGGGTAGATCCGTAGGATCCGGCATCGACGTTTTTCACCCTCGACGCCACCGTAGAGAGCACGGAGCAGGAGAGCCTCGACGTAGGGATCGCTTCTGTGCTCGAAGCCCTAAACCATGCTACGGGCACATTGCGTGACGTTGTTGTTCCCACTGGCTGGGTATTGTTTGGTCCTGCTTTTTGTGCTTATCTTCCTTTATATACTTTTTGTATCCTGACCATCGTCTTTCTGCAATCCTTTATAGCTCGTAGCCAGGGGAAATCTCAGTTCCTTCATCAATAGAAGGAAACCTAGGACCGCCTTGTCGAGGAGGTGCGACTACGCGGGGAGGTGATAGATCAGCTTGTTGCCACCCAACAGAGGGTGGCTGAGCTGACTCCCCTCACCGAGGAGGCGGCCAATCTTCAGTCGCGGGTGGCCGAGGCCTGTCGGGTTGCTGACGAGGCTGAGAAGGCATTCGAGGCCCTATCGGCAAGGTCATGGAAGGATGACGAAGAAGCTGCTAGGGTCAAGAAGGAGCGAGATGAGTTGCTCTAGAAGGACGTCGAGACCCGCCACTGGATCCTTGACCTTCTAGGTGAAGTTGAGAAGGAGAGGGATCTGAAGCTAGGGGCTGAGGAGAAGCTCATGGCCCTAGAGAAGAGGGCGAGCCTGGATGCCACGGCGGTCGCTCGGCTACGCAAGGAGCAGGATGAACTGATCGAAACGATGGAGAGGATCCGCTCGGAACATGGCGTGGCTCGCGAGGAGCGCGACCAAGCTTTTCAAGAGCGTGACCAGGCCTGCCAAGAGCGTGACGACGTGCAGTAGAGGGCAGCTCCCTCTAGGCCAAGCTCAAAAGCACGACAACCTAGAGGCTGGAGGCCAAGAGTGTTTCTGCTAGGTTGGCTGTGGATCTTGTCGAGGTGAGGAGGAATCTTCAGGCAGAGAGTGACGAGCTCGTATCTTGAGCGCCACCCTCAGAGTAGTCTGCGACGACCTTAAGGTGGTGCGGTCGAAGGGGACCAGCTCGCTCACAGCCCATGTCGTTGAGATCATGGCTTGGGTGTGCTAGCTCGAGAGGAATGCCCTTCACGCTGGGGTCAATCAGTCCTTCATGATTGCTCGTTCTCATTATGGGGGACAGCATCGATCTGGAGGCGATGAGCCATGCCTACACGCCAGGTTATGAAGTCCACGAGCTGGAGGAGATGGAAACGGCGGTGGCTCCCCTTTTGTAGGACCTGGCGGATAGTATAGAAGGCATAGTTCTCCCCTAGAGGGGCTAGTCAGTTAAATAGGTCGGACGATCATTTTTGTAATAATCGGACAAGTTCTGACCCTTGTGTTTTGTTCGAACAAGTCTGTTCTTTTATTTCGGTTGAACAAGTTTGTTCTTTCTCTCTTTTTATGTGTGAAAAGGGGTTAATGTATTTCGACCCATCCATTTGTTAAGACTATAGAGTTCGAGGTGTAGGCGGGAAACTTTGATCACGCTAGTAAGCAAGAGTGCCATAGCTGCTAGGACGTGGGTTTCTTGCAGTCCGACCAACCTTACTCAGTCGTTAGTTTCCGCAAACCTTGCCACTAGGTTTTTAACGTGAGGAAGGGGTCGAGCACGGCGATTGTTTCAGAAAGGGTATACATATACCCTTATCAGCCCCCGAGTGAGACCCGACCCCTTACCATTGCTGGGGTCGGGTGTCTCTAAAGATTGAGGAGAGGATAGCGAAACTAGTAGGGGAGAGCGTCTCTTGTTTTAGAAACATTATTCTTAGTTTTCACAAGTACCAACTCCCTAGGATCTAAGCCATCGTTCTGCGACCACACATTTGGTCTCCTTACGAGTCCAACTTTCCTCGAGCCCCCACGCGTAGCAACGGTCCGGTCGAGGGTCGGCTCGTCTTTGTGATCGTCACCCCATCCGTGGTTTTTGCAACCGAAGGGGTTGAGCTAACGTCACTTGCCTCGATGGCTCGAGTGACGCGCTCGGTGAGCTCGCTAACGGGAATATCTGAGTGGAATCTGGGTTTCTCATTCGTGATGGGATTGGCATAGCCCTCACGTGGCATTCCACTACTCCTTAACCCACCTCTCGGCAGATGCCCGAGTCATTCCGAAGACCGACTCACGTGGCCCGTTGGCCTCCCCTCTATGGAGATTCTATGGGCATGGCTCGAGGTTAGGATCGAACGAGAAGGTCAAGATGACCCTGTCCGCTTCTGAGTCGGTCGGGCAAAGGCCGCTGGGGCTCATCTATGTTTTCTCCCTGGCTCTATTTGATGTGAGGCGGCCTCGAGCTTTTTGCGGGCCGGCCTTCGAACCTCGGTCGGTCGCCGCTCATATCGAATGAGACGCAATGGGAAGCGTTGTGACGCAATAATTATATATGCGATGCTTGGATGTATGAGATGAATGTATGAATGCCTAGATGAGAATGGATTAATGAATGCTCATGCACTAGAGAAGTAAAGTGGGGGTTGGTAAAGTTACCTCAATGGCTCAAGTGACGGGTTCAAGGAGCTCTTACCGGATATGTTCGTGTGAAATCTGGGTCCATCGTTCGTGATGGAGTTGGCATAACCCACATGGGACATCCTGCTGCTCCCTACCCATCTCTCGGCAGTGGCCTAAGCCATCTAATCAACTTGGGTGACCTACTGGCCTCTCCTCGATGGAGAATCCACAGGTGGGCCCCTCCAAATCCTTCCTGGGAAGGCAGAGGCTAAAGTTCAGGGTGCGGGGACAAAAACTCTGATCATGCTGGTGAGTAAAAACACCGTAGCCGCTAGGGTGTAGGTTTTTTACAGTCCGACTAGTTTTACTCAGCGTTTGTTTCTGCACACCTTGCCTTTAGGTTTTAGCGTGAGAAAGGGGTTGGGCATAGAGAATGTCTACTGAATAGACACTCTTGCTAGCCCCCGAGTGAGGCCCGACCCCTTGCCATTGCTAGGATCAGGTGTCACTTAGAGATGACCCATCTCTCGGTAGCGGTCTGAGCCATTCGATCGACTTGGGTGACCTACTGGCATAGGACTTACCTTGTTGGCTCGAGTGATGGGTTCAGAGAGCTCTTACCGGACATGTCCGAGTGGAATCTGGGTCCATCGTTTGTGATGGAGTTGGCATAACCCGCATGGGGCATCCTACTACTCCTTGACCATCTCTCAGCAGCGGCCAAGCCATCTCATCGACTTGTGTGACCCACTAGCATAGAACTTACCTACGGAGATAGAGGATGAGATCATACCGCCCAAGAAATTAGTTAGGTAGATAAGCCAGGCAGTGAACTTATAATAAATAGACAAGCTCTTAATTTTTTTTGTGGCCAAACAACTTTTTAGCCCTTCTCCCCTTTTTGTATAAAAAGGTTAGTGCATTTTGACCCTTTCCATCATTGAGGCCATAAAGCTCGGGGTACGGGTGAACAAACTCTGATCACGCTGGTGAGCAAAAACACCATAGCCGTTGGGGCGTAGGTTTCTTGCAGTCCGACTAGTTTTACTTAGCGTTCATTTCCACAACCGTAGCTTCTAGGTCTCAACATCAGAGAGGGTCGGGCATAGAGAATGTTTGCCAGGTGGATATACTCTTAGACGTGTACCAACTCTTCACGTAGTTAAGGCTAAAAAGCTCAGGGTGCAGAAAAAACTCTGATCACGCTGGTGAGCAAAAACGCCATAGCCGCTGGGGCGTAGGTTTCTTGCAGTCCGACCAGTTTTACTCAGCGTTCGTTTCCACAACCCTTGTTTCTAGGTCTCAACGTGAGAAAGGGTTAGGCGTAGAGAATGTCTACTAGATAGATATGTTCTTATTAGCCCCCGAGTGAGGCCCAACCCCTTGCTGTTGCTGGGGTCGGGTGTCACTAAAGATCGAGGAGTCGATAGCGAAACTGATAAGAGAAAGTATGCGTATATTAAGGGTAAAAGCAACGTAGCTACTCAATGTTCCAGGCATCGATGAAGACTTCGCCGTCGATGGTCTTGAGCTTGTAGGTGCCTGGTCAGGGCACCTCCACAATGACGTATGGTCCCTCCCATGGTGGAGAGAGCCTGTGGCGGTTCTTGTTGCTCTAAACGAGACAGAGCACCAGGTCCCTAACGTTGAAGGCCCAATCTAGCACTCGACGGCTGTGGTACTGGTGTAACGCATGCTGGTACCTGGCTGAGCGGAAGAGGGCAACATCACGTGCTTCATCTAGCTGGTCCATGGCATCCTCGAGGGACACCTCAACTCCCTGTTCATTGTACGCCCAAACCCTTGGCGCTCCATAGTCGAGGTCAATCAGGAGGATAGCCTCGGAACCATAGACCATGAAGAATGGCGTGTAGCCAGTGGCTCGGCTAGGGGTCGTCCTCAGGCTCTAGAGCACCGTGGGAAGTTACGCGACCCATCGTCTGCCAAACTTGTTCAACCAATTGAAGATCCTAGGCTTGAGGCCTTGTAGGACTATGTCATTCGAGCGCTCGACCTACCCATTGGTGTGGGGGTGTGCCATGGCAGCCCAATTGCCGCAGATGTGGTATTCCTCGCAGAATTGGAGGAACTTCTTTTTGGTGAACTCCATGCTGTTATCTGTGATAATGGAGTTCAAGACTCCAAAGTGATCGGCGATGTCAAGGAAGAATAGCATGGCTTGCTCAGACTTGATCACGAAAATCGGTCAAGCCTCTACCCACTTTGTAAACTTGTCTACAGTGACAAGCAAGTGCGTCTAGCCTTCGGGCGCCCTCTTGAGAGGTCCGACCAGATCGAGCCCCTAGACTATGAATGACCACGTGATGGGGATCATCTGGAGTGCTTGGGCTGGTAGGTGGGTCTGCCGAGCATCGTATTGACACCCTTCGTAGGTGCGCACAATATGTTTAGCGTTGGCTACCATGGTCGGCCAGTAGAAGCCTTGTCGAAGCACGTTTCTGACCAGGGTTCTAGGCGTGGCATGATGACCACAAACCCCATTGTGGATATCGCTCAACAACCGCTTCCCTTGTTCGATAGAGATGCAGTACTATAGGACCCTGGTGTGGCTTCACCTGTAGAGCTCGCTATCAATAATGGCAAAGGACTTGGCATGATGTGTGAGCCACCGAGCCTCTATTTTGTCCATCGGTAGCGCCTCGCAGAGGAGGTAGTCGAGGTAAGGTGCCCTCTAGTCTGCTAGAGGGTCGGGCTCTATCGCTGAATCCTTGTCAAGCTCCATGACTTTGGGGTCGCATAGAGCCGACGGCTAGTTAGCCCTCGAGCCCAGGGTAGGCGGCCCATCACCGGCTTGTTCTGGCTCCTCATAGCGGACTGAGGGTTTGTACTGATTGCTGGCAAAGATGCCTGTCGGCATCGGCTCTTGGCCGGACGCCTCTTTCGCCAGTGCGGCGTGTCACTTCGTTGAGACGCCTCAGGATGTGATTAAGCTCGAGACCATCGAACTTGCCCTCTAGCTAGCAGACTTCTTAGCAATACATAGCCATCTTGGCATTGTGGCAGCTTGATTCCTTCATGACTTGGCCGATGACCAGCTGGGAGTCACCCCGGACATCAAACCATCGGATACCCAACTCGATGGTGATGCTCAGGCCATTGATGAGCGCCTCATATTTGACCACATTGTTGGAGGAGGGGAAATGGATACGAACCATATACCTCATGCGTACCCCGAGGGGTGAAACAAAGACCAGCCCTACACCGGCACCTTTCTTCATCAGTGATCCATCGAAGTACATCGTCTAGTACTCCTGGTCGACGACTGCTGGCAGCATTTGGACCTCGGTCCACTTTGCAATGAAATCAGCCAGCACTTGGGACTTGATGGCCGTCCGGGGGGCATATGAAATGTCTTGACCCATCAGCTCGAGTGCCCACTTGGCAATTCTTTCCGTGGCATCCCTATTTTGGACGACCTCACCGAGAGGGAAGGACGTCATGACCATCACCAGATGCGACTCAAAGTAGTGATGCAACTTCCTTTTAGCGATGAGGATGACATATAGGAGCTTCTAGATTTGGGGTAGCGGGTCTTGGAATCGGACAAGACCTGGCTAATGTAGTATACAGGACGCTGCACTTTGAGGGCGTGTCCCTCTTCTTCTCGCTTTACCACCAGGTCGGCGCTAACCACCTGCGTGGTGGCCGCGATGTAGAGCAGATGCAGTTCCCCATCAGTTGGGGGGACCAAGATCAGGGCCTTTGTTAGAAGCTGCTTGACCATGTCAAGTGCCTCCTGGGCCTCGGGCATCCATTAAAAACGGTCAGCCTTCTTTAGGAGCCGATAGAGGGGGAGACCTCATTCGCCGAGGCGCAAGATAAAGTGAATGAGCGCGGTGAGGCACCCTATAACTCATTGTACCTCCTTTATGTTCTGAATCGGGCCTATCCTCATGATGGCCTAGATCTTCTCTGGGTTGGCTTCGATGCCACGCTCAAAAATGATAAAACCTAGCAGCATACCCCTTGGGACCCCGAAAACACACTTCTTGGGGTTAAGCTTAATGTCGTTTGCTCAGAGTTTCACAAAGGTCTGTTCTAGGTCAGCTACGACCTGGCTAACCTGTTTGGATTTGACCACGATGTCATCCACATAGGCCTCAATGGTTCGCCCAATGAGGTCCCCGAAACACTTGAGCATGCAACGCTGGTACGTAGCCCCCGCGTTTTTCATACCGAATGGCATCGTGACATAGCAGAACGATCTGAATGGGGTGATGAAAGATGTCACTAGCTGGTCGAACTCTTTCATCACAATTTGATAGTACCTGGAGTATGCATCAAGTAAGCAAAGGGTTTCGCACCATGAGGTTGAGTCGACTACTTGGTCTATGTGTGGCAAAGAAAACAGATCGTTTGGACATGCTTTGTTGAGACCCATGTAGTCAACACACATTCTCTATTTCCCACTCTTTTTCGTACAAGAACGGGATTGGCTAACCACTTGGGGTGGTATACTTCCTTGATGAAACCGGCCACCAAAAGCTTTGTAATCTTCTCGTTGATCGCCCTATGTTTCTCCTCGTTGAAGCGACGTAGGCGCTGCTCCACTAGCTTGGAGCCTGGCCTGATCTTTAAGGTGTGCTCGGTGACTTCTCTTGGAATGTCTAGCATGTCCGAGGGTTTCGACTCAAAGATGTCTCTGTTGGCGTAGAGGAAGTCAACAAGCGCGCTTTCCCATTCGGAGGAAAGCGTGGTGCCAATGCGCACCACTTTGCCCTTGGAGCCACTAGGGTCTATTAGGACCTCCTTGGCACCCTCTATAGGTTCAAAAGACCCGGGCAACCGCTTAGGGTCGGGTGCTTCTTCGGTGACCTCCTTCCTAATGGCCGCAAGCTCTTTGGAGGCAACAATTGTCGCGGCGTGCTCGCAGCACTCGACCTCGTACTCGTAGGTGCACTGGAAGGAGGTGCCGATGGTCATGACCCCATGTGGACCTGGCATCTTTAGCTTTAGATAGGTGTAGTTGGGGATAGCCATGAACTTAGCATGGCATGGATGTCCTAGGATGGCATGGTAGTTTCCATGGAACCCGACCACCTTAAAGGTAAGGGTCTCCATCCTATAATTGGATAGATCCCCGAAGGTGATGGGAAGATCGATCTGCCCGAGTGGCATGGCCCGCTTTCCAGGCACGATGCCGTGGAAAGGCACCCTAGTTAGCCAGACGCACGCTTGGTCGATGCCCATGGCATCGAGCGTTTTAGCGTACACGATGTTGAGGACACTACCTCCATCCATCAGTACCTTGGTGAGCCGCTTCATGCCGATGATCGGGTCGACCAATAGCGGATATCATCCTAGCTGCGGGATGCTTTTTGGGTGGTCGGTCCGATCAAAGGTTATGGCGGACTCCGGCCATCAGAGGAAGGAAGGCGTGGCTGGCTCAGCCATATAGACCTCGTAGCATTCAAGCTTCTGGTGGCGCTTGGAGTCATAGGCCTTGACCCTCCAAAGATCATGAGGCAACCATCCAGTGTCAGAAAGCCATTGTCCTTCCCCTCGGCGTCGTCTGTGGCCGACTTAGGGTCCCCCCTATGCTCCCCCTTGTTGGAGCCTCCGGACAAGAACCGCTTCATGAGGCCACAGTCCTTGTATAGATGCTTGACGGGAAAGGCATGGTTCGGGCATGGCCCTTCGAGCAGCTTCTCGAAGTGGTTCGGGGTACCCTCGATGGGCTTTCGACCCCCTTATGGTCAGTGATGGCTATGAGCGAGCCCTCATGCCACTGCTTGTTCTTCTTCTTGTTGGGACGGTTGGAGGCGCCTTTGCTGGCGTCCTCGTCCCGCTTTGCCTTGCCCTTGAGGTGGTCGAAGATCGCTCGTACCACCTCCTCACCTGAGGCGTGGCTGGTGGCGATGTCAAGGAGCTCCTTGGTGGTTCACAGGCCCTTACATCCTAGCTTATGGACCAGGGACTCGTAGGTGGTCCCAGACAGGAAAGCTCCTATGACGTCGGCATCGGTGATGTTGGGCAGCTCATTGCACTGCCGGGAGAAACGCTGGATGTACCCATGAATGGTTTCTTTGATCTTCTATCGGTAGTTTTTGAGATCCTATGGGTTCCTAGGACGCGCGTATGTGCCCTGGAAGTTTCCCATTAAGATCTCTTTTAGGTCCACACAACTTTGGATTCTATAGGGCGAAAGGTGTTCCAACCACGTTCGCACCGAATCGGCCAGAAACAATGGAAGGTTGCAGATAATGAAATCATCATTATCTGCTCCACCGTCTTGGCAAGCAAGCCGATAATTCTCGAGTCACAGTCCGAGGTTTGTTTCTCTAGAGTATTTTAGGATGTTGGTCGGCCCAGTACCATGGTGGGAAGACGGCGTTGAGGATGTGTCGGCCGAAGGCCTGAGGTCCCGGCAAGTTGGGGCTCAGGCTTCGGTCCTCACGACTATTGTAGCATCCACCACGACGAGGGTGGTAGCCATGGCTAGCCCCCTCCCTCGCATCGCCGTAGGCACACCTACGGGCATCGAGGCTATCGTGCACGTCACGGTGGTGGCCGAGACGCTCATGCACTAGGACCACGGTGCGCGGCTTGCTACCTTGCGGTGCCTAGTAGACTGACGCATCCTTGTCAGGTCATTCTGAGGGCGTGCGTTGGCTGGCGTCGAGCTCGCGTCGTCGGGATAGCGAGCTCTCGGCCTGTTGCGGCACCACACACTCGAGTAGCGTGCAAATCTTATGATGGGCTCGATGATCCTCGGGCGTCGTAGGCCTCAGAAGCCCTCGGAGCAAGGCCACCACAGCAGCGATGTTCTGGCTCTCTCGGGTGAAGTGTGGGAGGGCTTCATCATCCTTGATTATCCTCTAGTTCACTTCACGGGCCATGGTGCATGCACGCCCTCCGTCTCTATGGCGCTCGATCTCTTGCTCGAGCTCCACGTGTTCCTGCTCGAGCTAGAGTCGTGCTTCCTTGAGCTCTTGGTGCTAGGCCTTTAGCTGCTCTACCCATAGGAGAGGTGGCCCCCCAGCATCCCTCTCGACCTCATCATCGAAGTCATTTGTCGGGGTAGCCTCTCCCTCGTGGATGCTTTTGACGTGTCCCTCGGGGGTACCTGCCATGAAATATTCATGAGAGGGATGATGGCTCCCCCTGCTAGAGTTAGAGCTGGAGGGTGACTCCGATTCTCCTACGAGGAGGTCGTGGAAAGATTCTGCGATATATTTGGTCATCCCCACAAACTCGTCGTTTGTGGAGGATGGAGGAGTGTGTTGCGCCACAAGGTGGCCAACGGTCTCTGCGGCATTGCGGAGACCGGACAGGAGTGCTGTCGGGGTGCTCTGGATGAGGTATTCTAGAGAGAGCGGCTCTCCTCTGGCAAGCTATGCCATGACATTGACGAACAAGAAGGTGAGGTGGCGTAGGTCCTCCTAGGATGGTTGGGGTCCTAGGAAGGCGCCGAGCTGGCGCTCTAACCTCCCATAGTCAAAGTCGAGGAGCAGGTCGCTCCCGAGGGCGTGGGCCTCCGGTGCATGCAGCTATAGCTCCTCAAGTGCCTCGGCGATCACGTCGAGGCCGGTGGAGTGGAGAGGTTGGACGGTGGCGGGAGCCTATGCCAACTCTCCCTCCGTTATGATGATGAAGTCTAGGTCCCTAAAGCGCACGTGCACGCCCAGGACCTAGCTGACGCCGTGACTGGCCATCCGAGACCTAAAGTGGATGTCAAGACACGCAAAAGGCCCCTACCTAGCGTGCCAACTGTCGGTGTTTTGAGTTACCACCGATGAGTAAATTTCTAGTATTATGCGTCTGGCTCGAATGGTGTGCTTAGAGGACACGACGTTTATACTGGTTTGGGTAGAAAGTCCCTACGTCCATTTCATCGTTGCTGCTTGTGTTATTAGCACTAAAAGTTTGTAGTAGGGGTTACAAATAGGTGAGAGAGGGACAGTTCCTAAATCTCTAGTGAAAGGAGTGAAAGGGTGCTAAGAGCTCAGTTGCTGCTCTTGTGTGTATCTGGATCTGATCGGTTCAGGGTCGGATCAGATCCCCTTCATGGAATGCCCTATTTTCCCTTTTATAGGCCAAGGGAAAGCATGGGTTATAGCGGAGGAAAAGAGAAGAATAAGAGAGAGGAGTCCTTCAAGATCACTGGATCCTTCTTATCCTTCATGCGGGTCCCGTTGACCCTATAGATGTTAATAGGGATAGCTCCACGTCGTGGCCCTGTCCATCACTGGCGTCATGCGCAGGCATCGTCTGCCAGTCATGGTGTTTCATTCCATCGTAGCAGATGTCATGGTGAGCTGACGTGCCTACCAGCATCCATACGGGGGTTAGGTAGAACAACAACAGTACGCCCGACGCTGTTCCTGATGTGAATCCTTAGGTATGGCTCGTCGTGGCCACAGGTTACATCGGGGTGTGCCGGTCTCTTCCTTGGTGTCAGAGTTGTGACCCAAGCCTATACGCTTGGACCTGGAGTGATTGGTGGTGATATGGGTCTCCATCAGGCGAGACGGAGCCCACGACCTTAGGGTCGGGTGAGGCAAAGCCCGCCCCAAAAGGTTGGATGAGGCGAAGCATGAACCCAAGGGTCAGGCGAGGCAGAGCCCGTGGCCTTGGGGTTAGGCGAGGTGGAGCCCGCCCGTAAAGGTCGGGCAAGGCAGAGCACAAACCCAAGGGTCAGGTGAGGCAGAGCCCGCGGCCTTAGGGTCAGGCAAGGAGGAGCCCATGGCCTCAGGGTCGAGCGAGGCAGAGCCTGTGGCCTTGGGGTCAGGCGAGGCGGAGCTCACGGCCTCGGGGTTGGGCGAGGCGGAACCCACCGCCAAAGGTCGGGCGAGGGGGAGCTTGCGCGCCTGGGGGTCGGTTGGAGTTGTAGTCACACTCTTGACTGCTCGGATGAATCAATGTTGATGGTCATTAGCTCCTCCTCTTCGGGTACCCTAGTATTGGTCCCCGACACCCGGTGTTGTCAAACTGTTTTTAAACTTAAGAATTTTCTAAGTCTTTAAGCTAGTTTTGATTTCAAATTTTATTTTTAAGCCATTGGAAACACTAGCTAGCAATGTTATTTTTCTACAGCAAAGGCTGCATTGCCATCTACAAAGTTTGTACTTCAAGCTTTATTTAGGTGCCACATATATGTTCTATAGTATTTTTGCTCATTAAAAATTGGTTTTCAACCCTACTTGATATACATAAGCTATTGAATCAACTTTCATTTAGCATTTTTATTAGTCATTTTAGGTTACAAGAAATTTATCTACACACTTTATCACATGCATTATCACATAAATATGATGCTCATGATATGGTTCAGTAGTTTGTTAGGGTGTAACACCGAGGATGTTACAGCATGATCCCGTCAACGGCCATCTAGGCGATGAGCATCTGCACGCACGCCTCTAGCAGGAGCTTGCGGCGGCTGACCTTGTCCATGAGGATCATAGAGACCATGGAGGAGCCGAGAGTAGGGAGCCGTCGGTCTTGAAGTACATGGTCTGTAACAGCACCGGCGCGTAGAACATGAGCGCGCTGATGCCCGTGAACTACTAGAACACCTACATGGCTATGGCGATCACCAGTTGTGGGCGGCTCTCGGGGCGCATGTAGGGTCAAGATGGCAGACTAGAGGGGGTGAATAGTCCTTTCTAAAATTAATCGTTTCGGCTAACCAAAACAAATGTGGAATTAAAACTATCAGTCTAACCAAGACTACACCCCTCTATCTAAGTTCACAAGCACCTTACAAAGACGCTAATTAGACAACAAAGGTGCTAGGCTAGCTAGAGCTCACCTAACAATTTTAGCTTGCAAGGTCACACAAATCTATGCAGCTAGTACTTCAAACAACGGGGGAGCTCCTACACAATCTAGTAAGCAAAAGCACAAAGCCACCTAAGTTCACTAGCAAAGCTCAATAATAAGTCTACACAAGTCAAATTAGAGAGCACAAATTACTTAGCTACACAAGCTAAGCAATGTAACTAACAAGGCTACTCAAGCCAAATTAATTACGCAAGGGAGCTACTTCTATGCTACATAAGCAAGAAGGTAACTAGTAAGCTACATAAGCTAACTAATTACAAGAGCAACTACACAGGCACAATATATGAAATGTAAATACAAGGTTGCGTAACGGGAAATGCAAACCAACAGGGAGACAAGGATGACACGATGATTTTTCTCCCGAGGTTCACGTGTTTGCCAACACGCTAGTCTCCGTTGTGTCGATCATTCACTTAGTGGTTCGGCGGCTAATTGGCATCACCCACCAAGCCCACACGTTGGGCACCGCAAGAACCTACCCACAAGTGAGGGTAGCTCAATGACACGCTCTACTAGTGTTGCTCTCCACGGCTCCCACGGGGCGAGCACAATACCCCTCACAATCACTTCTCTGTAGCACCACACAATCTTCCTTGCGTGCTTCAACGGAGACCACCACCAAGCCGTCTAGGAGGTGGCAACCTCCAAGAGTAACAAGCAACACCAGCTTGCAACTCGATCACCTAGTGCCACTCGATGCAATCTCACAATGCAACGCACTAGAATCACTCACTCGCAATGGATTCGCACTTCTCGCAAGCACAAGTGAGTTAAAGGGCTCTCAAACCAAGCACGCACAAGGGCAACACATCCCCAAGGTGCTCAACCTCATTCAAGCCCGAGCTCCACCTCTATTTATAGCCCCCAAGCCAAATAGACCCGTTGGAGCATTGGAACACATTTCTGCGCGGTCACCGAACAACAACGTGCGTGCACCGGACACATGGTGGCGGTGCCCCTGCGGCACCCAAAATGCATTTTTGCCCCTCTCTGGAAAAATATGCTGGTGCCAGGCACTGAATAGTCAGTGACCATGGCAGTGCCACCTCTAGCTCAAACTTGCTTTCCACCACCTCAAATTTGTAGAGCATTTCATTAGCTTTCTGAAAAGTCCTAGATCATCGAAATTGGAGTTCGGAGCTAAGAGTTATGCCCAAAATACAAAAGGGTGGTGCTGCTGAAATGGGCATGCTGCAGGGGTGACAGTGCACCGTGCAAGGGGTGGCGGTGCACACCGAAAAGGGCGGTGCCACCCCTAGGCTGGAGTACGTGTTGGCTACAAGTTTAGTTGTGTTTTCCGACCTTCGGACAACCCAAACTTATGATTTTCTTCTCCAACTTCACCGAGTTGATCCAAATCAACTCCAACAACTTCTCCTTTGCAAATGTGCCAACACCACCAAGTGTCCACCACCATATGCAAGTGTGTTAGCTTTTCACAAACATTTTATCAAAGGATTAACACTCAATTCACCACGCCACTCGATCCTAGTAATGATGGAAAGTTATATCACTCGAGTGGCACTAGATGACCGATATGTAAACAAGTTTGCCCCTCTTGATAGTACGGCCATCTATCCTAAACATAGTCATAAACTTCTCTACACACCTATGACTGGTGAAATGAAATGTCCTATAGGTTATACCTTTGCCTTGCGCATTCCATTCCAACTCCTCCAATGTTGATGCAACACATGCACCAACCATATCACAAATGATATGATCCACTTCATATCATCACGTGATATTGTTGGTTCATCGATCTTGACCTCACTTGCTTTTCACCGTTGCCTTCGTCCATCGGCGCCAAGTCTTACTCAAGCTTCATCACCACACGATCCATCGCTCTAAAGCCTCCAACTTGTACTTCACGCTTGCAACCGGTTCATCAAGCCAAGTCTTGTATTGATCTTCTCCACCTTAGTCACATGACTCCATGTCATGTCTCATATGCAATAATGAGCTCCTTCATCACATCTGTGAGCCTTGCAATATATCCAAGCCATTTCACCTCCATGGTATAGGTTGCTCACACATGATGTACTTATGGACTAATCACCTGTGTATCTCACTCAAACACATATTAGTTCACCTAAAATTATCACTCAATTAACAAAACCAAACAAAGACCTTTCAGCGCATTAGCCGACGGTAAGGCTTCTCCTCCTCGCTGAGTGCCTGGCGTTCACGTCGGTGGTGCAATGAATCTTCTCCAGTGGTGTCACACTCCACGAGGCTCGTTGACGAGGGAGCCGAGTAATAGCACCGCTGCGTGCTAGTCGTCGAAATTGAAGTAGCTTTTGTCCTAGGCGTGGTGCAGTGCTTCCTGATATATGCCGATCGGCACCGCTGCGTGCGAGCTCGATCTAATACGTGAACATGAACATGACGACGTACGCTTACTGGAGATGCTGATGTCCAATCCACCCTAGTCCAAATCCGATCCAATCGTCGGGTGGCAGGGAGGGGCGGGACGGGACGCGGCGAGGTTTAGGCAGGGTTTGTTTGTCCCGTTCATGCGATTCAGCTCTCCACGCGGGAGGCAAGTACCGAACTATTGATGGAAGCGAAGCCGAAGGAGGAGGGGTCACCGGCGGTGGGACGCGACAATGTCGCGCACTCCACGGAGGTTGCACGCGAGGCCGAGCGTGGTGTTGGTCTCGGCCGCCCACGCATCTCGGCGAGGAGGGAGGTGACGCACGTGGCCAAGGTGCCGGGGACGACGTAGAAGAAGAAGTCGAACCGCGGACGTCGGCTTCGGAGTTGGCTTGATGACGTCCGCGTCCATCAGGTCCAGGAACGCGTCGCCGGTGGTGGGCATGGCCACCGCCGCCTTCGCATGTGCGGCCGCGGCGCAGAGGCTCTCCGGCAGCGACGACGGTGGAGACGAACAGCCGCCCTGCCTAGCGCGCTACTGAACCCGACCCTGTTCTGCAGCGTGACGCGCCGTGTGCAAAACCAAGGTTCCAAAATAGGTTTGAACCTCCGGTGATACATTTAGCAAGTTTAGGGATCTAGAAATATGGTTTTATGGATATATGTACCTATTTGAGAATGCAGGACAGGTTCAAGGACCCCTAGTGGATTTCACTCATTAAACAATTATGACAGACAAAATCATCATAGTTATAAAACGAAGTAGGTAATGATGATCTTGGGTTGCTATCAGTAACAAACGATACATTTTCGTCATTAAGCTGAACCAACTCTTGGAAAACATCACAAACAGAGTGATTCAATGACGAATATATAGCTCTGTTGTCATTGCATAGGAGGAGAGAATTTTAGATGGACACGTAATAAACGATACATCACAAGAGCCTGGGTTGCTATCAGTAACAAACGATACATCACAAACAAGTAATACAGAATTTTAGATGGACACCTAATATAGACAGGAGAGAATTGTCAAAATATACAAAATTATTCCAGAGCGATGCAGATGTTGCTATCTTAGATTCTTGACCAACAAATCAAAGCTTGTACCAGGCAATCACTACGATTGGCCATTGTTGTACACAAGTTAGCGGGACGCCGTCAAGTCAAGCCAAGCCGCCACCGGCCTCCGGCCGAGTCGTCCACGGTGCCCTCTCAGCCTCTCGCGCCTCGCGGCGTTGACGACGAGGCGAGCTCTTCGTCGCCGAACATCTCGACCGCCGCGACGCGTGCCGGCGTGGAAGCTGCAGCGGCCCTGTCGTCCTCGGCCCGCGCCGGCGCCGGCGGCTCGGCCTTGCCACGGCAGACCGGGCACGACGCGCGCGACGCGAGCCACACGTCGATGCACTCCTGGTGGAACACGTGCTTGCAGCCGGGGAGCTGCCTCACCATCTGCCCCTCGTCCAGGACGCCAAGGCAGACCGCGCACTCGGCGGCGGCGGCGGCCGCGGTGGCAGGCACTGAGGTCGAGCCCTCGGCTCGCCGCCGGTACGGGAAGGACGGGAGCATGGCGATGGCCGCGGCGCCGAGGCCGGGCTTGGACCGATGATGCTGCTCCTGCAGGAGCCTTCTCGTGCGGTGGCGCCAGCGCTGGCGAAGCAGGAGGAAGCGCACGAAGAGGAAGGCGACAACGAGGACGAAGCAGCAGACGAATGACGTGGCGGCCACGGCCACCAGCGTCGTGGCTTTGCAGCACCGGGTGCCGCCGGCTCCAGGCGAGGCCGGGCTGTTGGAGGACATGTCGCGGTGGTCGTAGAGTATAGGAGGATTCGTAAGCCGCGAGCGAATTATTTGGCTATTTTAGCAAAGGTGAAAATTGTTTTTTGAAAAATAAGGTAGCTGTCAAATCTCAAGCTGAAAGTTTGGCGCGCCTCTTCCACATTTGGCCGGTCTAGCCGTTCATGGGCTTTGGCAGATGGAATTCGTGTGTATATACGAGCGTTGACTAAATTAGAGAATTACTTATCATAAGCATATATATTCTCAAATCTATCTATTTTTTACTATAAAAAAGAGTGAAGGAATTAAAAAATACATGTCACCTGAAAATTCCTACCTGCCGTATGTTTTAACCTTTAGATGTGATTTGAGATCTTGATCCAATAGATATTAAACACTACTAGTATAATGCTCGTGTTAACGCAACGGGAGCATTTAAGGGATGCACACGACAACAACCAAATAACTATATTTTTTTCCAAGAAACAACCAAAGTGGTAGGAAGCTAAGTAAAGCACCAATTTTTTTCATGTAAAAGAAAAATTACAAGGTTGCAATTGAACCATTAGGACAGTTTTCCTGACATCACGAGCCATTAGTTCTTGTGGCACGATGGATGACTTCAGAGTAGAATAACAGGGAATAACATCACAGACATACAAATGCACATGTCTCAAGAACACGTCAAAACTACACTAAACATTTGACGATTTTTTGATAATTCCTAGCAACTATTTCAGCCTTCAACATTGTCTCCCTGGTAGCTCAGATGCCTTCCGTCGATTCCGTCGATGGAGACAACGACCAAGCTTATTTGTTGTCACTTGTCTACTGTATGGTTCTTGGAGCTCCTCATCCATCAGGCAGAATGTGTCGATTGCCTGCCTCTGCCTAGGCCGGATCCTTCCCCGCACTCCGTCAGAGCAGCCACTGCTGCAGCCATCAGTGGAGGTGGCGGCAGGGAGATAGCTCGTGCCTGCAATGCAATCAGAGCATAGGACTTCAAAATTCACACCTAATATACTACTCATCCGTACATATCAGGACATCGGGACATAAGAACAATCAGTGATGAAACCTAAATCGAACATGTCATGGAGACCTGAGTCCAATACATCATGGAGAACCAAATCGATTCCGTCTGGATACGGGAGGCCGAGACGGATGTGCCTCGCGTGCGAGGTCCGGCAAGCAGCAACGCCACCACGGCGGAGGAGGGAGCAGGGCCATGGACGGCGACCTCTGGCCGCTGGGAGGCCGAGACGGATGGGCGCGGCGGGGGAGGGCGCGTGTCCGTGGCCGACGAGCACCGACCGCCGGCTGACAGGTGACCGAAGTAGACGGGCGCACGTACCTGTGGCGGCGGCCTGTTGGGTTCCGTCGCCGGGATCTGGACGGAGCATGCCGGAGTACTCGAGCAGCGCGGTGAGTGCCGCCTGATGAAGCTGGACGCCGAGAAGTGCACGCCGTACCTCCTGGACGGCACGGGCGGCCGGCTATTCGCCTCGTCGTCCGACCTGGGTGGTCGCGGCGGCGGTCTGAGTGATGGCCGCGGGGTCCGCACGCGCCGGCGGAGCCTCGGAGGCTGCAGGCGTCGCTGGGGCAGGGGCACGATTTCGCGTCGGGGTGCCGCAGCTCGAGCACTCCTTGCCTGCAGTCGCCGTCGCTGCGAGTGGGAGCGCCGCCGCCGCAGCTACGAGTGAGGTCGCCGTCGCTGCTACGGAAATTTTTTTCCCCACTCGTGCGTGATTTCGGGGAGGGGTTGCGGCCTTGCGGGGAAGGGAGCGGAGACGCATGCGACGCCTTGCGTGGAAGGGGAGATCAAAGAATATCGGCCGTCGGATGTGGTCGAGCAAGGACAGAGAACGAGTGAGAGTTAATTTGATACATACATTTTTAATGTTATCTTTTTCTACGTGCGTTTTGTGGGGTGGATGTAGTTTAGATCATGACTGTATAGGTGGGATTTATTTGGTGGCTGTAGGATAATTTAAAGTAATGTATTATAGGGGAGAGATTAACTCCTAACAAGTGGGCCACATCCTACAGAACATAAGATTTTAAATTCCTGCCATTCAATCCCTCACCGCTCGCTGTTTTTTTTCACCCAAACAAAAGTCTACCCGTCCGCACCTCCGACACCACGCACGCGGGCAGACGGAGGCCCACGTCTCCATAGAGTCCGATCTCCCGATCGATCACCTTGTCCTAACTCCTAACGCAGTCACCTGCCATCGGCGTCACGTTCGCTAGGTTCCCGCGGCACGGAGTCTCCTACGCGCAGCAGGAAGATCAGGAACCACCGCCGGACTTCCGCTTACAGCAAACTCAATCACCAAACGGTAAAAAAAAATTAAAAAAAAATCAACCACCAAACCCGATTTAGCCCAATCCTCTCTCCTTCCCCCATCTTCAACTCGCACAGACCCTGGTGGCGGCGCGGTTCTCCTCGCAGGAACGGGGTGGCCTGCGACAGTGCGATCCAGCACGACCTCCACCAAGTACCGTCCTCGACCCGGCTACAAGAAGGCGACAAAGCATCGCCTCTCGCTGGGCACCGATGTGGAGGCCTCAAAGCATAACCCTAAGCATAGGGTTAGGCCCCGTGCGCCACCATCGCGAATGATGAGGCGGCTGCGATGGATGCGACTGCAGGTTTCCTCAGCCCATGGACAAGATTATGTGTCGAATCGATTGGATCCAACTATACATATTTTCATCAAGCTGTGGTATATTTAGTTCTCTTCTTCTATTATATAGATTGGTCATGGTAAAAGGGGAGATGTTACAATACCACCAACCCTACTAATCTTGTAGTGCCTGTCTTTTTGTGGTCCAATGTTGTTTGTGTCAGGTTTCGTTTTGCTCTTCAGGTAAGCTGGACAAAGTTGCTGTCCTGAAAGTGATCTTTTCAGGATTTGAGGAGACAACTAAGTTTGTTATTTGTTTGAGCGAATTTCTGTGAGCTTTCATTTTACTGCAGGTATATCTTAGTAGATCTTATCTGATGGGGCATTTACTCTTTTCTTTCCTTCTTTTTATCTCATAGAGAGGTTCAAGCAAATGAGTGTTTGAAGAACAATGGGGGTTGCTGGCTAGACAAGGCTAATAAGTAACAATGTTACTACATGCAAGGTACATTTTTTAACCGCCATGCATGCTGCTGATGCTTGTATTATCCCTCAATTCTTGTCTGGTAAGAGGTTCTAATTGCATTTACGTGAGAATGCAGGATACCTTGAGCGTGTTTGTGACTGCCCTATTGTGGAAGGTTTAAAATTTGTTGTCGTTGGATTGGATATACCTGCTGTAAAGGTACGCTATGAATTTAATTATTGCATTACATCGACATAAGTTATATTGAAAATTTTTCTGATCAGATAATAATTATTGCTATTCATTATTCTTTTCCTGATTACATGTTACAAATATTATTAATAAAAACAAACTATACGAAAACACTTTGATGATAAATCTTGAGTACTCTTTTCATGTTATAAATCTAAATGCTTTCATGCATACCAGTGGATCAAGTTTTAAAATGTACCTGCTAAGGATAGTTCTCTAATTCCACTTTTGAATACCATGAACTAAATTGATGTTTTTTATGATCTATTTTAATCTACTTCTTATTTGCAGGCATTGAAGAATGCAAAGAGAAACTTTACTGTCAGTGCAAGGGTTGCAGCTGCAAGAATACATGGGAAAGCTATGAGTGCAGCTGTGGTGATGACAATATGCTATACATGAGGGAGCATGACACTTGCATCAGTGAGTAGGTGAACCTGCATTTTTACATAGCCATCTAATTCTGTCTCTTTGTATTTTCCTTGCAGGCACCTTTTTAGTGATGAGAAGTACATAATTCTCTCTTTTGTTTGAGATGATTGATCTTATTCCTTTTAAATGATGCAAATACTATTCCCAATCATCTGTTAGGTGCTAAATGTGAGGTGAAGTTCGAATTGGGGCATCCATAGTATGAGCAGCTAGGCCTCAAGCAGAGGGGGTAGGGGAATGAAATGGTGGGTATTTCAATTTGGTTGGGCTCAGTACTTAGTATAGAATTGCTATCTGTTGAAACTAACACACTGATTTTTGTGGTT
Source organism: Miscanthus lutarioriparius (assembly GCA_904845875.1). Lineage (NCBI taxonomy): Eukaryota > Viridiplantae > Streptophyta > Magnoliopsida > Poales > Poaceae > Miscanthus > Miscanthus lutarioriparius. The sequence goes on from CAJGYO010000207.1 coordinate 61,475, forward strand.
GGATCAATCTGATCGAGTTTTACATCTGGAAATTCAGATCCTCAGCTGTTGATAAGTTAACAAATAGATTAATGAATTAATAGGTGGCGGATCATGTTTGGTAATACGAGAACATTCTGCCCTTATCCCATCCCATCAATATCTTCCATATTTTCCATTACACAGCTGCATTAATTGTTTTGTTGAACTTTTTGCAAAGAAAATAATTTTGTCATGCACTTTCTAATGATGTATTGTTAAATTTTAAACTCTCTTACTCTGTTCCATACACTCCCATTTGGAGCAACAGTTTCTGCAATGCTTGCAGGCAAATAACATACTAAGAACCTTGCAGCATGATGGTTACTATTAGTCGCACGGTAGTAGTCTTCATCTGGTTTTAGGCCGCCAGTCGTGCTCTCACGCTAACCATCGATGCCGTGGTGCAGTGCTGCGTCGGCCCCTTCGCACGCAACAATTTCCCCTGCTCATCCGTTTAAGTCTGCTTGCCACCTGCTACTTGCTTGATAAAATGTCTGAACCCAAGTGGTGCCTCTAATGAGGCAGAGGCAGAAAACTTGCTGTGAGACTCCTTATTGGAGCTTTTGTTAAAACATTCCAAGGTCAGTACCTAACTGCATTATTGCCTTTCTTATCAGCATCGTATAGTCAATGTACCATTAATTATTATTTCATATTATCATGGCCTTGATAGCGGATTCTTAAATATTGTTTCCACAGTTCAACACTACTCAAGTGTTAAAACTGCTTCTCTATCCTCTGATTCCAGAAGCTGTCAGAATTCTACTCTAGCAGTCCTTTGAGAAAGTGGTTGAGAATGCTGTGTTGTCGACAAATGACATTTAAGTTCTATGTTAGTGTTTTGGTGCTTGCAGTTACAGGCTTTCAAAGAAATTCAGGAGCGGCCTCTTCATTGCTTCTTACAATAGTTCTTTCTCTGTTGTATGTAGCAAGTGCAAGGTAGAAGCTGTCAATAAAAATAAGATTTATAGAGTCTGGCTCTGTCTTTGATGTACAGTTATTCAGTTCTTGGTCTCTGTATTTCAGTATTTTTGCTTAGAATGATTTAGACTTTTGGAATGATCTGCTCCTTTATTCATGTGCTTCCATGACTGTATGCTATGAAAAATGCCTCCATAATTTTCTGCCATAAGAAAACATTTTATCTAAGTAAATGTTATTAAATCTATTTTTTTATAGAACTGCATATGGCTACTATGATGTTGATAGAACAATTTTTCAAACTACATTGCTAAGTTTCCTTAAATCCCACATAGAATCACCACTGGCTAGCTCAAGATGACGCTCTATAAGACGAAATGAGGGCCAAGCTCTGCCCCTCATTGGGCCAAGTCGCCTGCTTTTCATCCTCCGTTGGATCTTGATCGGACCATCCACGGTGCAGCAGCTAGAGATTCCAGAGCTTGCCGTCTCGGCGTGAGACAAAGCCGTCGCCGCCATCCCTCCTCACTCCGCTCGCCGCCGCTTCCACCCGCCACGGGTAGCAGCAGTGAAGCTTGAGGAAGGATAGTGCTAGCTACTCCTACCCCGCCGCCCTCACAGGCATGTGCGACGCCTGAAGCGAGTGCGCAACCCATCCTTCTTCCTCGCCCTTTGGCGCGTCGAGCGTGCATGCCCCGCCTCCCTTACGGGCATGGGCGCCGCCACTTCCCTCTTTGCAGGATCAGCCACATGCTCACGTGGATGGGCGTGGGCTATCTGATGGAAGCGGAGTCAATGGCGGTGACTGCAAAGGACCGAAGCCCGTAGCACACCGCAAGGCTGATTCCACACCCAAGCGCCATTGGCCGCGCCACCAAGGTGATGGGAGACCAGCGCGACTTGGGACAACGACGGTGGAGGTGGAGCATGGGGCGATGCCTAGCCTGGATCAATGACACGCTTTATGGTGCCGACTCCATGCTTGCCTCACCTGCTTATGAGGAACGCCCTAGGCTGTTTGATGAAATGCCTGTTCAGAATGCCATGACTTGGAACACTCGGTTTCATCTACCTCTGTGTTGGTAAGTACAAAAGATGTTACTTATTTCCTACCTTCTTTTTTCATCTGACTATAGGTATTAGAATACTGAATATGGATATAACTAAAGAGAAATTGAAAATGATAAGCATAGCATGGTTTTGAATTGAACTTGCTCTTGGATTTTCAAGAGCACGGTGAACAGCCCCATCATTTCATTGCCTACAGTGGTCTGGTAAACAGCATATATTTAGTCCAAGAGGGATAGTTGTCATGCTTTCACAAGACATCTGGTCATGTAAAAATCTTAGGATATTTTCGACAATACTTGCCTCTGCACTTAGAAAGTCTTGATGGCACACCAAGTGTATAACTTGGTACTGGTACCTTCTTGTTGTTTCCTTTCATCCAATGGCTTAAGGAGCTTTTGATGTTGTTTTCAACGATACACAAATTATTACATATTTGGTAGTTGATATTTCATATCTGGTACTTATCTTAGTTCCTGTTTTGTTTTTATTCTCCAATGAGCTCCAACAGCACATTCAAATTTAAACAAATTTTTAGGGTTAAATCATTGTGTTTACCAATATGTTTCTGTATTATAAGCTCCACAGATTCAAATATGAAGTACTAACTGAAAACTAATAGAAAATGTTCAGCAAGATGAAATTAAATTTGAATATAAAGAGACTGATCATATTGTTTGATATGCCACCATATATCTAAGATTAGATGTTGCATAAGCCTAACAGCTATTATACCCCGTGTAGAAATAAAACGATTTTGGTGAATGCGGATCAACCTAAAAATGAGAGTCCAATTTTAACAATCTCGCCATTTTATTCGGTGTCATCTGCTTGTGTGGATATCTAATTGTAAGCACTTTGAGCATTACTGTACAGATACAGAGCCATATTGAACGCCTTCATGAAGACTTAGGCCAGTTTACTGAAGATTTTAATCATGATATTAGCAATCAAAATAGATTACATAATTGTCGCGTGTAACTATGCAACTCACCATGCATAGTACATGAATGCAAAGTAGCTTGGTTCTGACATCTTGCATTTATGAGAGGATAGCTATCTCATGAAATGTTTCAGTTTCCTTTTTACAAATTCTAGAATAGTTCCCCATTTTTTTAGTAGGATTCATGGTCCTCCTGTCCATTATGTTATTCAGATAACACAGTCTCGGCAGAACAGGCAGTTAGCAAACTAGATTCTACAGATAAAACAGTTGGACACTTGGACTTGCAGTTGCTTGGATTGATTCTAATTTTTAGAATATATATATAGGTGAATGCATAGACTATTGGCCAAAGAAATAAAGACAATAGCTAATATGAAGAAATAAAGGACCTTCTCCCTCAGCGATAGAAGCAACAAGCTGAAAGAACTCAAGTCCTTTAACAAAGTTGTTCACCTTCCATGAACACTACATGTGATTATGCATGTAACTCTAGAGTTAAATAGCACAACCGTACCAATACAAGTAAATTATTATTGATACCTCTGTGTTTCATCATGTCGGATACCCGAAAATAGGGTACCCCAAGCAAAGGTCGAAAAAACTGTTTAGACCCTAAGAACAGAACCAACGGAATAAACGAACGAGGTCTCGGCCGAAATCTCCGATTCGCCCGAGACCCCGTCGCCGAGCCCCAATGAAGCTTAACGATTCTCCGACTCGCCGAGACCGCCCGCCGAGGCCCCTCGTCGAGGCCCCTCGCCTGGGCCTCGGAAGAAGTGTCGATTCTCCGATTCACGCGAGGCCGGCTCGGCACCAGCCCTGCGGGCCGCTTCTTCAACCAAACCGCTCGACCGAACGTCGATCCAAGCGCCCAACCACTCCGACAGACGACGATGGCATGGCACAAAGACAGTCAAGTGACCGACTACACGCCGGTCGCGTTAACCTCCCGCCATCCGCGACGCACAGAGTAGCAGGGGTTACCACCACCGTGGTCGCTTAACTCCCGCACCAAGGACATCGCAACGGGGAGTCGAACGGGTTCAGAGCCTCGGAATCAGCGGACCGACCGCTCCGTCTCGCCCGAGCCCCCTCGACGGGGCCTCGGATTCACCGATCTTACTCCGCCTCACCCGTCGCCGCCCGGGACCCCTGGTAGGGCCTCGGACGAATTGACCACGCCCGCCCGCCGCCCGAGGCCGGGCTCGTCCCGCAACCTCGTCGCCTCCGCCTCAAAAGTCTCTCCGCAGTCGTCGATCCGACACGCGCCACCGCACCCGCCACGTAAGCCACGATCGGCAAGCCGCCGCAACAGAGCGATGGGACAACGGTCGATCACCTTTTCTACCATCCCTCATCGACAATACAGTATCAGATCCCGTAGGCGCATCGCCTCAGACTATTCCACCGATGGTCGCCGAGACCCAGATTCCGCAGACTGGGTCACTTTCAGCCCGACGAAGCAGCCTCAGACAACAGCCTCTAAGACGACAGCTCTCTAAGACGACCGGCCACGATGGTCGCCGAGCCTCTACAATCCACCAAGTCAACAAATGCGCAAAGATGTTACTTGCAAAGTGGAGACCATACCGATTAGACATCTACGGAACTCCCACGACAACGCCCATGCTGCTCCAGAGTAAATACGCCATCGAATAGTCCTTGCTCCACATGTAGCTCTCTTATGTACTCCTCGGTTTCCTCCCCGCGGCTATAAAAGGAGGCAGCCAGACCGCTTTTAGGACGACGGATAGAATCACGAATACTCGCACTAACAACACGCCTCATTCTCGTAATTCATATCACCTCCCTCATAGAGACCTGGGATGAACTCCCTCTCTCGCCTAGCTTGTAACCCCCTACTACGAGCACCCCGGTGCAAGGAATACAAGAACATCTTCTCAGATCGGGACGAGGGCATCCATTTGCTCGAACCAGTATAAACCTTGTGTCTCTTTGCATCTCCATCCGGAATTGGGAGCACGCAAAGACAAATTCACTAGTCGGTTAAGGACCCCGGTTCAAACACCGGCGGTTGGCGCGCCTGTAGGGGCCTCTGCGTGTCGCCTTAGTCATCCCACCAGATTCGGATGGCGATCCTGCAGGCGATCGCTATGCCTCGGGACGATCGTCTGTTCGGGAGCCTAGAATTCATGTCTCTAGGGCACGAGTACGACATGGTACTCCTCTCACCCAGAGCGCCATCAACCGACGACGACGTCTTGCACCGGCAATTTCACGCTGCAGAGCGGGCGCGCCGCCGCCTCCCGCAAAGCTGCCGAGCTGCCGCAGGGGCGAGTCCACCCTAACACCACGCAAGCAAGTGTAACGCCGATCCCAGGCTCCACCGGAATCCCATACCCCGCCGGGCGGCACAGAGTCCCTCAGACGGGACCCGTCCCCGCTTAAGCCTCGACAGGGGAAAAGGGCCGGGTGGCGCACAGCGACACCCCATCATCAAGCTCCGCCCCCCTCCTCCCGAGGAGCCAGCCGACGGAGCAGAGCTCGGCGACGGCGCCATCCCCGCTGCACCTTTCGGGCTGACCAATGTCGCCGCCTCCCACGCCACCGCCTCGCCTCCATTCATCAACGCCATGCCCATAACCCCATAGTCACAACTCCAATCCACCCCACTCGACTCCTCTGAGGAGGACGAGGCGTGGTTTGGAGCAGCATTTCTTCCGGATTCGCGACTTCGAGGCGCGCGCGCCGCTTCATGATCGCGAGCGACCATCGCTTCGGCTATTCCGATTCCGACGGCGAGGACGCCACGACCGACTCGTGAGTGTTTCCACATCGGACTCAGAATGCCGAGCACGGGCAACGATGGAGGAAGGGCAGCCAACGCCACACCACCATGCACGGGGTCCCCGCCAGTGGCGGCAGGTGTCCCCACCCCCGAGCAACTTCGACGCATAGACCTAGAGCAGCTCCGTGAGCTTCAAGCCAAGGTCAAGCAAGATCGACTCCTCCGCAGTAGCTCCGAGCCACCTCGAGCAAGAGCAATGGGCGCGCGCGATGGCGGAACGGTTCTTATTGGGGCTCGCGACGCCAACCGCCAGATTAACGATGATGAGGGGGCGAGCAACCCCGCCTTCAATCGCGCTTAGCTGTAACGTCGCCGCGGTGGTAATATCGGGTCCGAAGCGATGCCCGAGCCTCTACCACGGAGGGCGACGAGTCCACGGTGAACTCCGGGGCCTTTCGAGATCGCCGCGGCAAAGAAGTCGAAAGCTCCGCGTCTCGACGACGCGGGACGCCTCGAAACAGCCCTGCACGATCGCCTCAGGGCCCCTGAGGCACGACCCCCCAGGGGCGCGTGCACGACCGCCTCGACGACCAACGCGAGGCGCAAAACGGCCACCACGTGGACAGCAGACGACGGCGCCATGACCACTATGGGGCCGCCCGGGGCTACCAAGTGCACCGAGGCGGTCGCTATGACAGTGGGGAGGACCGCAGTCCTTCTCCCGGGCCGCCTGGCCCTAGAGTTTTCAGTAAGGCCATCCGCAGCGCCCGCTTCCCGACCCGGTTTCGTCAACCAGTGAATCTCTCAAAGTACACACAATGGCGAGACCAACCCCGAAGCTATGGTTGGTCGACTACCATCTCTGGCTTGTCACTTAGTGGTGCGGACGATGACCGCTCATCATCCGCAACCTCCCCTATTCCCTGTCAGACTCAGCCATGAGCTTGGGCTCAACACCTTCCCCTATGCAAATCCACGATCGGGCGCGACTTGGTAAAGGTTCGTCGGGAATTTGTGGCACCCACGCGCTACCGGAACTCCTGGGACCTCAAGAGTCGCCGCCAGATTCGGACGAAGTCTCTCCGAGACTTCATCCGACGCTTTCTCCAAGCAATGCACCGAGTTGCCCAAAGATCGGCGACTCGTAAATCGTCCAGCATTCCTCTCCCGCACCAATTGCCGAGACTGGTCCGAGAATTAGGCCGAGCGCATCACCACGGCATCCGCAGACTCCTCGACATCGCCACCAGCTTTTCTCTCTGGCGAAGAGGTTGTCGGGCCATCTTCCCCAACAACGACTCCAAGGGGAAGAGGCGGAGGAGACCCCGGGGCCTCGGACGCCTCGCCCCCGTAAAAAAAGAAGGGACGCCAGGGAAACAGGAGGTTCTCGAGGTCGGGCTCATCGCGCCAGCAGACCGCAAGAATCCCTCGAGGCCCTGTGGCTCTTCGACAACATGCTTAAAAGACCTCGCCCATACCATCGTGGGCCCCAGTAAAGCACACACCGAGGAGTGCACCATGCTCCGCGATACCACGCCAAGCTCGGGCTCCCCAACGACGATGCCAAGAAGAGGGGCCAGACGATGGAGACAACGACAAGGACGACGGGTTCCCCGAGGTACACAATGCCTTCATGATCTTTGGTGGGCCTCGACGTGCCTCTCACGGGCGCGACAAATAAAAAAGGGAACGCCGAGAGGTCTTCTCGATTAAGGTGGCTACTCCCCGCAGACTCGACCGGTCTCGGAGGCGATCACCTTCGATCGGGATGACCACCCCGATCATGTCCCAAACCCCGCCCGCCAAGACCGCCGTCGTTGACCCGATCATCGGGAACACCCGACTCACCAAGGTGTTGATGGACGGAGGCAGCGGCCTCAACATCCAGACGCCAACACGCTGGAGCTCCTAGGGCTCGACCGGTCACAACTCCGAGGCGACGCCGCGCCTCCACGGCAAGATCATGCCGTGGATGCGCGACGACCCTCTGGGCGCATAGACTTACCCGCCTCGCTTTGGCACCCCTCCAACTACCGCAAGGAGACCTCACCTTCGAGGTGGTGGGGTTCAAGGGGACTTATCACGCCATCCCGGGACGGCCGTATACGCCAAGTTCATGGCGGTCCCGAACTACACCTACCTCAAGCTCAAGATGCCGGGCCCCAACGGTGTCATCACTATTGACTCGCAGACGAGCATGCATACGATCGCGACGCCGAGTGCATCGAGTACGCCGAGGCTATAGTGGAGTCCGAGGCCCTCATCGCCAACCTCGACCAGCTCGGCAAATGAGGTGCCCGATTCAAGCGCCGTGCCGGACGCTCGAGCCCGCTGGAGGCCGTCAAGCTCGTCCCGGCCGACCCCACTTGCTCAAACAACCGAAGTGCCGAGGGTCGCCGCGACCGGCAGAAGAACAAATAGGGGCCGTGTGCTCGTCGACTTTCTTCGCGCGCGAACGCCAACATATTCACGTGGAGTCCCTCGGACATGCCGGGCATACCGAGGGAGGTCGCCGAGCACGCCCGACATCCGTGCCGGCTCCTGCATCGGTGAAGCAACGCTCGCGCCGATTCGACGAGGAGAAGCGCAGGGCCATCGGCGAGGAGGTACAGAAGCTTTTGGCGGCCGGATTCATCAAGGAAGTGTCCCATCCGGAGTGGTTAGCTAATCCCGTATTAGTTAAGAAGAAAATGGAAAATGGAGAATGTGTGGACTACACCGGTCCGAACAAAGCATGCCCAAAAGTCCCGCTTTCCATTACCTCGAATCGATCAAATCGTTGACTCCATCAAGGGATGCGAGACCGTCCTTCCTTGATGCCTATTTCGCTACCATCAAATCAAAATGAAGGAGTCCGACCAGCTCGCAACTTCTTTCATCACCCCATTTGGCCTATATCGCTATACGACTATGCTGCTTGGCCTCGTAAACGCTGGGGCCACGTATCAACGGTGTATGACCTGTGTCTTTGGCAAGCACATCGGGCGAACCATCGAGGCCTCACGTGGACGACGTCGTTGTCAAATCCAAGCGGGCCAATGACCTCGCCAATGACCCGGAGGTAGCCTTCAAATGCCTAGTGGAGAAGGGCGCCAAGCTCAACCCCGAAAAGTGTGTGTTCGGGTCCCCGAGGCATGCCCCGGGATTCATAGTCTCAGAGCGCGGCATCGAGGCCAACCCGGAGAAGGTCTCGCTGTGACCAATATGGGGCCGATCCGAGACCTCAAGGGAGCATGAAGGTTATGGGATGTCTAGCGCCCCGAGCCGCTTCATCTCGCGCTCGCGAAAAAGGCTTACCTCGCACCGCCTCTTGAGAAAATCTCGAGCGCTTTTCCCGGACCCCGAGGCCGAGGAAGCACTCACCAAACTCAAAGCGCCGCTCTCCAACCCCCCCGCTTCTGGTACCACCGATCGAAGACGAGGCCCTCTTGTTTTACGCCGCCAAGAACGACCCAAGTGGTCGGGCCGCGGCCGAGTGGTCGAGAGGCGGAAGAAGGGCACGCTTCACCCATCCAACGACCTGTCTACTTCATCAGCGAGGTGCTTTCCGATACCAAGACGCGCTACCCCACATCCGTAAACTAATTCACGCCATAATCTTGGCTCGACGCAAGTCATGTCACTACTTCGAGTCCCACCCAAAGGACTGTGGTGTCATCTTTCCCTTGGGAGAGATAATCCATAAACCGGAGGCCTCGGAAGGATTTCCAAATGGGCCGTGGAACTCATGGGGAAGCCCCGCTCTTTCGCACCCCAAAAAGCCATTAAGTCTCGTGTCTTGGCCGATTTTGTGGCGTAATGGACCGATACCCAACTACCACCTATTCAAGTCCAAAGCGGAGTATCGACCATGTACTTCGATGGGTCTCGATGAAGACCGGAGCAAAGCGGGTCCGCTTCTTCATCTCACCCTCTGAGTCCATATATGCGCCACGTAATCCGACTACACTTCGCCGCCTCCAACAATGTGGGTCAACACGAGGCCCTCGCCAACGGCCCGCAGATCGCCATTGAACTTGGGGTACGACGCCTCGACGCTCGAGGCGATTCACAGCTTGTCATCAACCAAGTGATGAAAGAATCAAACTGCCATGACCTCAAGATGGAGGCGTACTGCACGATGGTACGCCGCTTAGAGGACAAGTTCGATGGCCTCGAACTCAATCACATCGCACGAAAGTTCAACGAGGCCGCTGGATGAATCGGGCAAAGATGGCGCTTCAGACGGACCCCGTCCCCCCCGAACGTCTTTCGCCAGAGACCTCCACAAGCCATCCGTCGACTATGACTCGGCGACGGTAGAGGGCCCATCGGCCGAGCCCACCACAGGCCCGAGGCCCCTTTGCCACCGAGACCCCGCCGCCCGAGCCCGAGGCCATGGCACTGACACAGAGCCTCCCGAGGCCGACCGAGGAACGGACGGCGAGTCCCTTTTCTTGATCGCCAGGCGAGGAGAGCTTCTCATGGACAGACCGAGGCCCGACGGCTTATGCGCGACGAGCCAAGACGTACGCCCTCTCATAACGGCGAAGTTGTATAGGCGTAGCCCGTCCGGTATTCTCCAACGGTGCATCACCACCGAGGTGGCCAATCACTACTCGGGACTTGCATGCGGAGCTCACGGGCACCACGCAGCGCACTCGGCGCTAGTGGGAAACGCTTCCGCCAAGGTTTCTCATCGCCAACAAGCGATGGTCGATGCCACGGGGCTAGTACGCCCTCGCGAAGGATGCCAAGATTACGCCGACAGACGCACCTCCCGCCCAAGCCCTCCAAACCATCCCTATCACATGGCCATTCGCCGTGGTGGGGCCGGACATGGTTGGGCCTCTCGCAGAAGGCACCCGGGGCTATACCCATCCGCCAGAGCCATCGACAAATTCTCCAAATGGATTGAGGCTCGTCCAATCACCCAAATCAAATCCGAGCAAGCAAAAAGTCGTTTTTTACGGATATCATCCATGTGTTCGAATCCCAAATACCATCATCACCGATAACGGACGCAATTCACCGCCACAAGTTCCTCGACGTTTCGACGACCACCACATCCGTGGTGGTCTGGTCGGCCGAGGACACCCTAGGACAAACGGCCAAGTAGAGAACGTGCAAACGGCATGATCCTACAAGGCCTCAAGCCAAGAATCTACAACCGTTGAAAAGTTTGGCAAGAAATGGCTTGCCGAACTCCCCTCGGTCATTTGGAGCCCGAGGAATACACCGAGCCGAGCCACGGATTCACACCGCTCTTCCCGGTCTATGGGGCCGAGGCCATCCTCCCCACCGACTTGGAGTACGGCTCCTCGAGACTACTGTGCCTACAACGAGCAAAGCACCAGACCGACCGCCATGAGGACGCCTCGACCAACTTGAGGAAGCCCGAGACGTTGCCTCGCTACACTCGGCCAAATACCAAAGAAGCCCACGACGCTACCAAGCCCCGCACATTCGGAGCCGAGACCAAGGTGGGCGACACTGGTGCCGAGGTCGAGGCAGAGCAAAGAAGGGCCGCCACAAGTCGACCCCGCCATGGGAAGGGCCGACATCGTCGCCCAAGTATCAAGCCCGAACCTACAAGTCGGCCAACGAGAAGGGCGATATCTTCACCAACGCTTGGAACATAGAACAACTACGCTGCTTTCTACCCTTAAATTTCCAAGCATTGTGTATATTGTTTCTAAATACATTAAAGAAGCGTTCTTTAGTTGTTACAATCTTTCGAGACCCCCCTTAATAGGCAACTCGATTGTATGGAACCTAAGGACCAAAAGTTCGTCTCAAAGGGCAAAAGACCGGCCGAGCTGTGAGAACGGCCCACGCCTGGCTACGGCAGCCCTCGCCACCTTTTCGCCCAAGAGACAAATTTTAGGCTCCGAGGAAGTTCTTTGCAAAGAGCTGGTCATCGATAGGGGCTCGACGTCACAATAACGCTATATAAGAGAGACTCGGCTCGCTCTCGCAGAGCCGAGCCTCCTCGGGGCTAAAAAGGGGGAACCCCTAAGTCCCGGACGCCGCTTTCTTAACCGCTTTTCAAAATTTCCATGCCAAACTCTCTCTCGCCCAAGCAGGACGTCGCAAGAAACCTAAGGACCAAAAGCGTGTCCCGAGGCCAAAGGGCCGGCCGAATCATGAGAACAGCCCACGCCCCGGGTTACGGTAACTCCTCGCCACCCTTCGCCAAGGGACGGCTTAGGCTCCGAGGAAGTTCTTTATGGTATCCAAGAGCGAGACAGGGGCATGTGCTCGTAAATGGAATAAGAAAGCGTTAAAAACGCACATACGTAAGTATTTTAAAAGGCCTCGACGGCCACAAAACGTCACGATATGACAATTAAACCAATCCGCTTACATGGCCCCTATTGGCCCAGTGTCAAAACTCGTGGATCGGCGGGTCGGGCTGGAGGGACCACTTCTTCTTCAAACAAAGTCGGGCTAACGCTGTGCCAGCGCCCACCGCCTCCATCAGCTTCACGACTCTGCGGCCGGCCTCCTCGTCATCTTCCAAAAACGTAGCTGTCGCCGACAAATTTCGAGGTTGACGACGAGTGCGAGGAGACGACGCTGTGGCGTGCTTGACACCCGTGTGCAACGCCCCCGAGCTCTCTCGTGGACGCAGCCCGCCAACGCAATCAGCGGCTCCAAGGAGCTGGCCGATTGACCCCTCGACCTCCAGAGCCTCGCAGCGGTACGGGCGGGCGGGCAAGCAGCAGAGCCTCGTGCTCTCTCGGACTCAACGCCCAGCGCCGCTTATGCCACGCGACGGAGGCCTCAAACCACTGGGAGGCCTCTTTCTCCAGACTCTACACCACGACAAAGAGTCAGGGTCGAACGCAAACCAGAGCAAACGGAACAAGGAGCGCGGTTCACGGAACTTACCCGGCTTTGTTCTTCCAAAGCTAAAGCCTCGACTCGAGAGGCCCTCGGCCGCCTTTGGTAGCCTCTCGCCAAAGCGATTTTCGTCACCGATGTTCACTCTGCTGCTCAGGCCCACTGCCTGGCGGTGACCTTGGCAGAGGCCATTGCTTCTTGGGCCCGGGACTTGAGGGAATCCCGCCCTCCTCCAGCCTCCTTGATCTTCGCCACCAAAGGGGCAGATCGCGCCTTAGCCATGGCCACCTCGGCCTTCAGTCGACACAAACAAGGCGGAGGTCCTCCACTTCAAAGACTCAAGACCGACAAGAGCTCTGGGCGCCGGCAAGGTGCCCTTTGTTGTCGCCGGAGCTGCTCCCAGACGCCTCTCCCTTCAGAGGAACAACGATTTCCCAAGGGACCGGGTCTCGAGCTCCCAAAACGGGCAAAGGCGACGCCAAACACCGCAAGGGGGGGCTTGAGAAAAACAACGCGACACGAGAAAGAGAAATGCGCGACTGGGTAACACACAAGGTGTCCTTTGCATAATGTACATCACTGTCTCAGATCGATCGTGACCGCCATTGACGGTATTGCTCGAGGGTGTCCCAGCCCCCCCCCGGCGACGCCCTCAAGGGCAAACACAGCTCCCCTCGTGGTCGGCCCGGTTTCCCCATACAACACGCTGGCTATCCCACCCCGCGGGTTCTGGGTCGGACCCGGACAAGGACCGAAACTCCCTCGGCAGGGTCGGGACCGGCCGCGCCATGGCTGGGCCGGCCGCCTGTCGTCCGGCCGCCTCCTTCCCTAGGAAGAATCCTCGACGAGATCGTCTCAACTGTGGGCGGTGCAAGCCTCGCCCGCCTCGTCTCCGACCGCCTCGGCCTCAACGGACCTGGGGCTCTAGCCTCGCCATCTCTACTCGTGGTGGCCCCTGCTCACCGCCCAGCCTCGGAAGGATTGGGGGCTCTGGCTCACCCCCGATGGCCTCAAGAAGGTGGACGCCGGCCTCATTCGCCTAAGACCCACGACTGCTGGGCGTGGGCTCTGCCCCTCCCCGCTGCTCTGTGGCCACCTCGGCGCTTTTTCCTTCAGCAAATGGCCTCCGGCCGACCTCACTCGACGACGCCGCCATGTCAAGACGGCAGCGCGCCTCCCACCCGATGAGCGGTGGAGCTGGTGCTCACCTTGAGCGCTTTACGGGCGCCAAGGTGTTCCTCCACCCGCGCTTCGGCTGGAAACGAAGACGCCCTAAAGGTCAAGATACGCACTGTGGGGCAAGCAGAAATACTACAAACTCCGCCAAAAAATACACTTATCGCGAACGAGGACACAACCGCTTCGATAGCGCCCTCCTCTCAACAACGGTGGTGGTGGCGGCGATGGCACGGCTTCAGATCCGCCGGTATCGGGCTGGTCTCCGCCGGACCCAGCACTCGACCGTCTCGCAGAGACGGTTGAGCTGCCCCCGCCGCGCTTGCGCCACCACCCTCCGCCGAGCCCACCGGGTCGCGAAGACGCTGCCTCGGGCGTGTCGCCTCGACAACGAGACGGACGTCTACCAGAGACACTTCGGCCGCCACCTCCCTAACGTCGGGAGGTGGTCCAGGTACCTTCCTTCCTCGACCGCGCCAACGCCGCCCGAGGAACCCGACACCGAGCATGGGGGAGACGACTCCAAACGGAGACCGTCGAGCCTCTGCTGCCGCGGCGGCGGCGCCCAGCTTTTTTTTCGGCAAGGATCCTCTTCTTCAGGCGCCTTTGCCACCTTGGCGTCTTTTTCTTCTTCTTCGCTTCCTCGGCAGACGCTCTATTCACGGTTTCGCCACCGGGCGCCCTCAGAACGGGCGGCGGGAGCTTCGCAGACGCCCCTTATCCCCGCAGTAAACGATTTAAATAAGGCAACGGGCGGAAAAAGCAATAAGCAAGAAGGCCGAAGGCCTCGGCAACACCCAACTTACTGTGGAAATGTACCGCCGACGGGCGATCGGGAACGGCATCAAGCCATCAATCTTCGGTTTCCCATCCACCGCCTCCCTTACCCGACGAGGATCTCCTCATCGAAGGGCAAAGGCGGACATCTTGATGCCTTCGATCGGATCGCTGGGTCATCTCGAACAGCGCCGCCGCCGAGCCATCGCGGCAACACCTCCGGAGGTGAAAAGCCGCCACGACCACGGCCGCCGCCGAAGGCCGCAATCACGCAGCTTCCCCAGGCCCTCAGAGCGGTTCCACTGGCTGATCGGGCTTGATGACGCCTGCACCCCACTTCTCCTACCGACTCTCCACAACCCGCCCCAGATAAGGGGAAGCCCACCGTCGTCGTTATGAAGGTAGAACCACCGTCATACCAACGACGTTGGATGATGCCACTGGCTGGGATGTAGAGGTGTTGCCGGTCTTGGCGCACACCAAGGGTGCAACCGCCGCCCTCGCCTTCGCCCGAGAGCCCCCTTCGCTCGCCGACTTGGTGGTAAAACCACCAAACAATGGAGCCACAGCCCAAGTGGGGAGCGATCTCAGTACCCTCGCAAACGGTGGCGAAGATGCCGCACCAGGCGATGGAGTTGGGGCTGAAGTTGTGGAGCTCCACGCCAGTAGTAAAAGCGGGAGCGCTCAAGATGAATCGGGTCCACCGGCAAGCCGAGGCCTCGCCGTGGAAGACGACGAAGCTCACCACGTAGCCATCACGCGGCCTCGGCTCGACTCATTCCCCGGAGCAATCCACTCCGCTCGTCAGATCGGTGATCGGGCGGAGGAGACCGCATCCACCAAGCCGATCGCAGCTTTCTCCACGGTGACGCTGCATCGCTTCCTGTGGATCCGCCGGAGAATGACAGACCGCCACCATTGCGCGGTGGAGGACGCCGCGCCACGGCGGAAAATCTCTCTCTCTCTTTCAATCGATCTCTCTCGCTTCTTCTTCTCCCCGGCGCTTTATGCTCTCAAAGAACGGCTTGAGGCGGCGAAAAGCAAATGCGGTGCAAGGTAAGGAGGGAGGGCGAGGCTTTTTACGATTTATGCAGGGTAAGACGAAACCACCGGGCGATTTAAATCGGGAAGTTTTCTCGATCCCGCGATATAATCCAGATCCGATATCTCCGCCCACGCGCCCACCTTCTCCACATTTAATCGCTAGCAGACGGTTATGTCCCATCCATCGACACCACGTCGCAGCAAAGAACGGCAGCTCCCCGAGAAGACCGCCTCAAAAGACGCGCCGTTGTCACCGATGGAAGGAATACCCCCACCGATTCCTTCCGAGCTAAGGAACCGGGCGCCGAGCCCGCCACGGTCCAGAGGTTCAAGGTCGGGCCATTTATGGTCTCGACAAATTACCAGACGACAGAGTCGGGGACAACTATGGGCGAGCCCAGACATGGCCGAGGCCTGTGCAAGCGATTGCTTGGGATGCCCTAAGTCATGTCCGAGACCAAAGCAGGAGTTCTCTAAAGGGGATCCCACCCGAGGGAGGCACCGAGCCCCTAGGGCCAATCGAACGGCCCCTGCACCCGCTAGAGAAGCCTTCGTACTTTTTTGGAGAGCGCTCTCGACCACTAGTCAATTTCTATCGAATGGGGCACGGGCTCCACTTGGACTTACCCGATAAAAGCTCACCGAAAATGTCATCGTCGGGGCCATCGAGGGTAGCTCGGCATGTTCCACCCTCCTTCCGAGCGTAAAAGGAAGCGCGAGGGTCGTATAAAAAGCCGGGGAACTCCCGATCGCCTCTCCGCCCGCCGCTGGAGGCTCGGGGCTCTTCCCGCAACCTTGCCGAGACCCAGCGGCCTAGGCTCGCACGCCAAGGGCTCGGCAAACAACCCCTCCTTCCGAGCGAAAAGGATGCGCGAGGGTCGCACAAAAAGCCGGGGGAACTCCCGACGCCTCTCGCCACGCGCTGGAGGCTCGGGGCTCTTCCCGCAACCTTGCCGAGACCCAGCTGGGCCTAGGCTCGCACGCGCGAAGGGCTCGCAAACAACCCTCCTTCCGAGCGAAAAGGATGCGCGAGGGTCGCACAAAAAGCCGGGGAACTCCCGACGCCTCTCGCTATGGGCGGAGGCTCGGGGCTCTTCCCCGCAACCTGCCGAGACCCAGCTGCCTAGGCTCGCACGCCAAGGGCTCGGCAAACAACCCTCCTTCCGAAGCGAAAAAGGATGCGCGAGGGTCACACAAAAAGCCGGGGAACTCCCGATCGCCTCTCGCCCGCCCTGCTGGAGGCTCTGGGGCTCTTCCCGCAACCTCTCACACCCCGAGGGTCGAAAAACGCGACGAAAAAAGGGCACCAAGCCCATTACGGTCCAGAGGTTCAAGGTCGGGCCATTATGGTCTCGACAAGCCGCCTCAGACCAGGACGACAGAGTCGGGGACAACTATGGGCGAGCCCAAGACATGGCCGAGGCCTGTGCAAGCGATTGCTTGGGATGCCCTAAGTCGTGTCCGAGACCAGCAGGAGTTCTCTAAGGGGATCCCACCGAGGGAGGCACCGAGCCCCTAGGGCCAATCGAACGGCCCTGCACCCGCTAGAGAAGCCTTCGGTACTTTTTTGGGAGCGCCTCTCGACCACTAGTCAACCTCTATCGAATGGGGCATGGGCCTCCACTCGGACTTACCCGATAAAAGCTCACCGAAATGTCATCGTCGCACCACCGAGGGTAGCTCGGCATGTTCCACCCTCCTTCCGAGCAAAAAGGATGCGCGAGGGTCGCACAAAAAGCCGGGGGAACTCCCGACGCCTCTCTCGCTATGGGCGGAGGCTTGGGGCTCTTCCCGCAACCTTGCGGAGACCCAATGGCCTAGGCTCGCACGCCAAGGGCTCGCAAACAACCCTCCTTCCGAAGCGAAAAGGATGCGCGAGGGTCGCACAAAAAGTCGGGGAACTCCCGACGCCCTCTCGCCACGTGCGTGAGGCTCGGGGCTCTTCCGCAAACCTTGCCGAGACCCAGCGGCCTAAGCTCGCACACGAAGGGCTCGCAAACAACCCTCCTTCCGAACGAAAAGGATGCGCGAGGGTCGCATACAAAAAGCCAAGAGAACTCTCGACCGCCCTCTCGCTCTGCAAGTGGAGGCTCGGGGCTCTTCCCGCAAACCTTGCCGAGACCCAATGACCTAGGATCGCACGTGAGGGCTCAGCAGCTCGGTGTGCTCATGGGTCACCCCAAAAATGCGAGAGCGCGCCTTAGAGCGCCTTACTCAACGAAGAAAAAAGCCCCTAAAGGAGTAAACTCACCTCTAGGGCCTCGGGGTTACATTCTGCAGGCCAAGGCCACAAGCACCCACCGGAATCGTGAGTATAAAACGAACCCGACAAGAGCCACTAAGAAACAAAAGTCTCGAAAAACTCGGGAGAGTATCCCACACTCCCCGCCCGAGGCTCGGGGCTACCGTCGGATACCCAAAATAGGGTACCCCAAGCAAAGGTCGAAAAACTGCTTAGACCCTAAGAATGTAACCAACGGAATAACGAACGAGGTCTCGGCCGAAATCTCCGATTCGCCCGAGACCCCCGCCGCCGAGCCCCAGCGGAAGTTTAACGATTCTCGACTTCGCCGAGACCGCCCCCGCCGAGGCCCCTCGTCGAGGCCCCTCGCCGGGCCTCCTAAGAAGTGTCGATTCTCGATTCGCGAGGCCGGCTCGGCACCACCCCCGGGCCGCTTCTTCAACCAAACCGCTCGACCGAACGTCGTCGATCCAAGCGCCCAACCACTCCGACAGACGACGACGATGGCACAAGACAGTCAAGTGACCGACTACACGCCGGCCGCGTTAACCTCCCGCCATCTCGCGACGGCAGACAGAGCAGGGGTTACCACCATCAGGTGGCCGCTTAACTCCCCGCACCAAGGACATCGCAACGGGGAGTCGAACGGGTTCTCAGAGCCTCGGAATCAGCGGACCGACCGCCCGCCTCGCCCGAGCCCTCGACGGGGCCTCTGATTCACCGATCTTACTCCGCCGCCGTCGTCGCGCCGGACCCCGGTAGGGCCTCGGACGAATTGACCACGCCCGCCTCGCCCGAGGCCGGGCTCGCCCCGCAACCTCGCCGCCTCCGCCTCAAAAGTCTCTTTGGCAGTCGTCGATCCGACACGCGCCACCGCACCCGCCACGTAAGCCACGATCGGCAAGCAGGCCGCAACAGAGCGACGGACAACGGTCGATCACCTTTTCTACCATCCCTCATCGACAACAATACAGTATCAGACCTTATAGGCGCATCGCCTCGCACTATTCCGCTCGATGGTGCCGAGACCCAGATTCGCACTGGTCACTTTCGTGCCTCGCAGACGGCAGCCTCAGACAACAGCCTCTAAGACGACTCTAAGACGACGGCCACGATGGCCGCCGAGCCTCTCGCAATCCACCAAGTCAACAAATGTGCAGCATGTTACTTGCAAGTGGAGACCATACCGATTAGACATCTACGGAACTCCCACGACAACGCCATGTTGCTCCAGAGTAAATACGCCATCGAATAGTCCTTGCTCCACGTAGCTCTCTTATGTACTCCTGATTTCCTCCCGCGGCTATAAAAGGAGGCAGCCAGACCGCTTCTAGGACGACGGATAGAATCACGAATACTCGCATGAACAACACGCCTCATTCTCGTAATTCATATCACCTCCCTCACAGAGACCGGGACGAACTCCTCTCTCGCCTAGCTTGTAACCCCTACTACGAGCACTCATGTGCAAGGAATACAAGAACATCTTCTCGATCGGACGTAGGGCATACATTGCCCGAACCAAGATAAACCTTGTGTCTCTTTGCATCTCCATCCGAAATTGGGAGCACGCAGCACAAATTCACTCTATTAACCCTATCAGATTTCAACCAGCAGCCCCACCACAGGAGTTGATTGCAAAAAACCAGGGCAATGGGTGGAAATTTCATCATATCATTTCGTGTAACTATTTTCCAGTAACTTTTGTTGGTCTGCAATATTACGATTTTTTCCATAGCTCCATAGCCTGTATCACACTATTCATGAAAGAGTCTCACATCAGTGTGACACTAACTTAAAATTAAGTTATTCTGTAGGTCAACCAAAAGTTGCATATTTGCTAGAGTCCTTGTACTTTATATCTGGTACGGTATTATTTAAAATTTCAAAATGAGGACTCATTTTCACTTTCTCTTTTAAAAACCTAGCATCCCGCAGAGAGTTTTCTGTATATGTCTAAAGAAGGGCATGTTCAAGATACCTTTTACTCGTTATTCCAGTGGTCTACTGATCAAACTGATTACTATCTTTGATTGCAGGCTGTTACCATGAAGCACCAGGAGTTTTTAAGCCTTATCCACAAATAGGCCAGCTTTGAAGTCATTAGAATCATTTCTGAAGGTGCCTAAACATCAACAGCACATTAAACGACTTAAATTCATGGCCTTGTTCCCTCCAGTGAGAGCGCGATAACTACATAAAGTTTCAAACGTAACTATGCAAAATAAATTGAGATGGACTCAAATAGTAGGCAAACTTTGTACATGAATTATCTTATATATATATATATATATATATATATATATATATATATATATATATATATATATATATATATATATATATATATATATATTGTACTACATCTATGGTTGTTACTTATACGGGCTCAATCGGGGAAGGGCGCGGCAAAGCCGCGCCTGGTTTTCTAGTGCCCATGATACGAGGATCATCTGTTTGTCTTCTATCCAATTATTAAGTAAAAAGCTTGCATCCATGGAAAGACCACACAGTTGTTGTCCTCACTACTTTGTTTTAAATTGTTGTTCACTTTAGCTTTAGCTTTGTCCTAAGTCAAACTAGTCTAACTTTAAGCAAATTATTAATAAAAATTTACACCAATATTTGCAACATCAAATAGTTTCATTAAATTCTCTACAAAATATGCTGTGTTAAGCATTAATTAGAAAGATCTTAGGAGCTCAAAAGTTTTAGAGGTTTTTAGTTGTTGCACAAGTTAAGACTTGTTTGCTTAAATTTTTATTAACCCAATTGAACCCTCTTGGGCCAATGGGTCCTTACGGTACCGAAGCGTGTTGAGTTTTTGTAAGTAATTCTATATCCCCAACTTTTCGTGCATAATATATGAACAGTAAGCACAAAGTTGTTACAGAGAAATCTAAGTCCAACATATTATTCATCTCATCCTAATAAAAAAAACACAGTATAAGGGATTGTAGTTGGTCCAACATATATTATTTATCTCATGCTAATACAAAAAATGTAATATAAAGGATTGCGGTTGCTCCAACAGATTACGAATCATATTCTCAACGTCTTAAAGTTACTTTTACTAATTGCTCAAAATCCACCCCCATCCCTCTCTTAAATGTAGGAAATACAATCCCTCTCAATATCCACTTAAAAAATATTGGTAATCTTTTGGATGAGAAAAAGAAAAAACTACACTGTCAATAATAGGATTATCACCTATATAGAATTTTCGGAGACGAGAGATAATTAATTTTGTTGAAGTGCTCTAACAAGGTATCATGCATCTTCACACAAGATAAAGTAGTACACAATGATTCTAATTACATGTATTTGATTCGTATATATAATACACTAAACAAGGGCTAATCAGTCGCGACGTCGTTTTCGCCGATTCTACCCTACGGCACCGGACGGTTGACCGAAGCCCAGCACGGACGTGCGGCGCGCGTCCCCGGTCCCCACGGCGTCGCCTTCCACGGTCACGACCAACGTCCCCCCCGCCGCACCGATCAACGCCGGAGGCGGCGACGGGCGCGCGTCCGCCCCCGCCGTCGCCTTGGGCCGCACCTCGGCCCGGCACACCGGGCACGTGTTCCGGGACCGCAGCCACGCGTCGACGCAGTCGACGTGGAAGACGTGGCCGCAGCCCGGCAGCGCGCGCACCTTCTCGCCGTCCGCGAGCTCCGACAGGCACACCGCGCAGTCCGCCGCCGACGTCGTCCCGGCGGCGCTGCCGGAGGCAGAGCTAGACCCGTCGCCGCCGCCGCCGCCGCCGTCCGCCTTGCGGACGCGGTACGTGGTGACCGGCAGCGTAGCGAGCGCGGACGCGTCGAGGCCGTGGCGGGCGCTCCTCCTGCCGAAGGAACCGAAGGAGCGGCGGACGCCCAGGGCCAGGCTGCCCCGGCCGCGCGCCACGAACTGGTAGAGCAGCAGGCGGATGAGGCCGAAGACGACGGTGAGCATGGCGAGGATGATGACGGCCGTGAGCAGGACGCGGCCGCTGAAGCTATAGTCCGGCTGCTGCTGCTGCATGAATGGGCTCGGCCCGCCGTCGGGCACCGGCGGCGGAGGGCTCGACATGGATGGGCACGGCCGGCCGCACGGGCCAACAAGGCCAACTGGAATTTTTTGTAATCAAGAACTTGGCAGGACGCGGAGGGATAAGTGATTCTTGTCTGCAATGGAGTGTAGGATACGCTGGGGGGTTGTAGGTAGTGACGTGGTCAACGCCGGCGCGTGTTAGAAAAAAAAATGTTGTGTGTCTATGGCGATGATCGAGGCCGATGACCTGTGTGATGGAATGGAAAAAGGAGGGATGGCGTGCCGAGAATTCCACAACGCCCATTTCTGTACTAGTGCGCGCGAGAACGATCGTCGCGCGGCCAAATGGACGTGATCACTAACGTGGGCAGGTTTTAAACTAGGCTGATCCAACTCAATATAAAATTTGAAACAACGAACAGATTAAATGAGCAATAAACAGTGAAACTTGCTCAAAGTAGTTTTGCTACTTAAGTCCAAGTCTCTGACCCACACGGGCACACGGACCACCCCTCAGCAACATCTCTCAACGTGCTGGATTTCGAGTTTGCTTATGTATGCACACAGTATAGTGTTTGTAGCACTGGAGGAACCAGCGCCCCCCCCCCCAACCCCCACACACAGTGAAAAAGTTTTAGTACCCTGTAAAAATTCAATTGAACGCCATAAAAATTATTTCATCCATTTTTATAATAATATTATGTTTTTTCGCTATGAATACTAAATGCAGTCGTAAAACCTTGAAAAACTGTTGAGACATACATTTAGTGTATAGATTTGTCATATTACGATTTACGAGGTGTTGTTATATTGTTTGGCCCCTCTTAATTAAAAATTCTGGTTCCACCTCAGGTTTGTAGGAAGGGGCAAGGAAGTTTGATCAGGAGTCAACCATGTTATTTTGCTTGTGCTGACTGACTTATGCAAGCTACTTTGGACAAAAAGGAACGATGCAATGCCACAGAAAAATGCGTAGCCGCAATGTCGCAGGAAATCGAACAGAGGCGTGTGTGTGGCTTTATTCCGTCGTGGGGTTGGGTTTGATGACGATCGAGCCTTTTTTTCGACTCAATGACGATCGAGCTGAGAAGCTCTGAATTATAGACACCGCAGAAAGATCCAGTGCTTTTGGCATTTGGCTTGGTTGACGTGTCGTGCACAGCGCCCTCGTCCTTGCTGATGCTGTGTGCAGGCGGCTGCAGGCTTAGACTACCCACAATGCGAGTCAGAAGCGATGCAGAAACATGGAAAAGTGACTCTTTAGCATCGGGTAGTGCCATTGTGTGAAGCAATGCTGAGTTCAAAAACATTGGCATCGAGGAACCTACATGCATCGGTGCTGAGGAATAAAATAGTATTTCATTGCCGGCGTTTGCTGCTTGCTCGTGCATAGGAAATGAAGATGATGCTCTGACATTGGTCCCTACAAGCACATGTATGTCGATGCTGAACACTGTGATGGTGGAGTGTTTTTTCAGCATCGGCTGTGATAGTTTTCTTAGCCTCGACTACGCTGTGGGTAGTCTTAGACCACCCCTAACGCTGGCTGACAAGTGTGTTAGCTTGAACAAAAAGCAGAGTACATGTAGGCATGGAAGGTCCTAGCCTCCCATGCCCTCAATCTAAGGTAGCGTTTGGTTAGGAGTTAAGGTGCGGTGAAATGGTCCCATCTCTATTTTTTGGGGCAAGATGGAGATATGATCGCTCTATTTTTTGTTTGGTTGAGAAGAGACGGGATGGATCCATTTTGTGTTTGGTTGAAAGGATAAATAGGAATACGATGGATGAGAAATTTGACGTAGTTAGCTACTGTTGTAGTGGGACCCACCAGGACCTATGTGTAAATCTTTTTTTCCTTTTACTATATATATATATATGTCAATCTCTTTTTTCCTTTATATTATATTATACATAATAAATAAATAAAATCCTCAAGCCGCGTCACGGAATCACCACCGTGCCTGGTGCCGCTGGCCTCCCCATGCCGCTCGAGTCCCTTCCCCAACCTGCCAGCGCTCGGAGCTCGCTGCTCGCTGCTCGTAGTTCGGCTGCGCCGCACCACCTGGATCTCAGCACAGTAGCAGCCCGGAGCTCGGCCGCAGGCGCCGCGCGGCCCTTTCCCAACCAGCCGCGTCACCCGGACAAGGCAGCGCGAGCTCAAGCGTGAGGAAGACGAGGCAGCCAAATCTCACGAGGAAGAAGACGGCCGGATCCACGAAGCTCTGGGGCCGCGCCGGGCGCCGCGTCGCGCAGGAGGTCCTCAAGCTGGGGCCGCCCCGCGCTGGGGCGGAGCTCGCCCGCGCTGGATCTTGGTAGCGGCGGATGGCCCATGCCGGATCTCACTGCTCGACTTCGCTTGACCGGCGCCAGAGAAGGAAGAATGACATCGGAGGAGAGAGAAATCGCTGCAGAATGAAGATGCTCACGCCATCGCAGTGGGACGCCCCCGTCCGCGCTTTTTTCTGGGGCGAGCTCGCCCCCGGTTTGTGCAAATATGTCAGGTATATTCTCTAGTGGGATGTCCCAGTTCCTTTTCGACTCCCAACCAAACATGTCAAAAGTGGGCTCGTCCTATTCCCATCCCACTCCGTCTCTCAAACCAAACAGACCCTAAACTACCACGAGCCTAATCCACCTGCTGCAGTACTAGAATGTGATGTACTGACGTCTACTACTTTTCTTCAGTGTTTTCTTACATAGCAAAGCCACTATCCAGCAGCATACAACGCGCTCCTACCTGTTGCCTCCAACTTTTGTCAGATGGAGCGGATGTATCTCCTGCAAGAGACTCTGACACGCTGTGGAGCTACAGTTTATGGTGACATGGAGAATCAAAGCGGATGTGGCTTTGGGGCAGTACTCCACGCTGTTGCGATGGAGAAGCCCTTAGAAAAAAATCCAGCCTCAACTCAAGTGTCGTTGTTTCTCACCGAACCCTTCTCGGCTTAATTAACAATCACTGGAGTACTAATCAGACAGATTTTTTTTGTGTTGAGAAAACCAGATAGATGAAGGTGAGGGCGGCTCACCGGACCGAGTCGCATGCTCCCGCTCGCGACGGGCCGTGGGGTCGTGATAGGCCGAAGGCTCAAGTCAAGGAGGAGTCGGACCAAGTCGCAAAACGCTCTTGGCTCGAGCCGTGACGGGCTTAGCGGATGCCCGAGGTTTCAGCAGGCTGTAATGGAAAAAGTGCACGCAACCTCTCTCAACTTTCGCGAAAGTTCATTTTTTCTCTCTGAACTTCGTAATCGGGCAAAACATCTCTCTCAACTTTTAAAACTGTTCATCTTACCTTCCTGGCCCTGTTATGAGTAGTTTTGAAAGCAGTTTTATCTTTTTCTTTTTTTTTATTTATTTCGGCCGAATCTTTAAAAAATCATAATAAATCACAAAAAATCATAAAATGAAAAATCCAATTTTATTGGACTCCACATAAACAGATCTACACAGTGAATATATAATATGGTGTAACATCCCTGGTGTTACGAGCTTACTTAGCACCGAGATTTAGGTCAAGAGGAATTAGCCTAACAAGTTTTTAGGTTTTAAAAATTTATAACGCACGTGAAATGATAAACAAATTCTATGTGACTCACTTTTGTGGTCGAGAAAAAAATCAAATAGATATCTAAGTTAATTTACTCAGTGCGTAAATGTGCTAATGAAAATCCTAACAAGAAAAATAGGAAAAGTAGTTTTAATTGTTTGGCACGAAAAATAATTTCTATAAACAAAAATAAAACATAACTTGTATTTAGTACTTAAATAAAAGTTAAAGTACAAGTTTAGTAGATGGAAATACAACTTTAACTTTTGAAAAATAAATATTGTTAACTAGTGTTCTTGAGAGCTCAAAAATCAAATTTTACGTTAAGATAAGATCTTTTTGTTAAGTCGACAAACACTTGAACTATTGTTAAAATATTATTTTTGACGAATTATATTGAGCAAAAATAGTTCAATGGTGCTTAAATATCCTGCTCATATGAGTTAGTATAAGGTATGGGCTATTACATGAAGTATTTATTGGTTGAAGTTAACAAGGTTTAGACCTATTAAAAATTGCGATAAAAGAGTTAATGGCTACTTAGCCCCAACTGAAATCCTTAACTTTTCTAAGTATGGAAGGGTTGTAGACAATGTTATTTTGGCATTTAAATTCTAACTAAAATGTTTAAACATTGGATCTATGTTTTTGTACTATTGGTTGCCTCTAAGTGAGTACTTTAGCATGGTAAAATCCATGGATAAGTTGGAGTTGTCGTGGCGTCGCTGAAATTGCCCTAACTTTGTTAGAACACGCTGTCGATCTTGTTTCGGGCTTCGGTCGTGAACTGGCGTTCAACGCGACGAGCTTCTGTTGGCACCTTTCTATCTCCCTCGATGCTCACTCTCCGGCCATGCTTGTTACTCGAACGAAAAGCCCTTAGTGGCTACTAGAATCTTAAACTTTTGTTTTAATCTCAAATGGGTTCTAAGCGGTTGGTTTTGACGCTTTAAAATTCGTGCTTACCACGTGTTTGGCCGTTCGACCGGGAGTGCGTGGTCATCGTGTTCGGTGCGCGGCGTGGTTGCCTCTGGCCGCGTGCGTGCGTGGGCAGGCTGATGGCGGCCGCCCTCGGCCTGGCTGCGGCGTGGCCGTGCCTTGGCCACCTTTGCTGCGACGCCTGCTGCTGGCCAATGGCCTCGACACTCGCCCCTCGACCGCCGCTGCTGCCCCACCTGTTGCCCTCCTTGTCTCGAGCCACGCCACTGCTCGTGGCGTTGTCCCATGCCCTTCAACTCACCCGGGCGCTGTAGCAGTTGTTCCCAGCCGCACAACCCACCAACCAAGCCTGAGCTCGACGTCGTACATAGTTTACTACATCGCGACGCTGTGCTACTGCTTGCACATGGCCACGCACAGGCACACCTTCAATGGCTCCGTCCAAGCGCTAACCGACATGCCGCCTGCCCCTCGCTCGTGCGATCATACCCCCGTGCTGCCGTGTCTCATCGTGTCGTGGCTGGGCCACCTCTGCCGAGCCGCTTCCCGTGACGTGGCAGTGGCAGTACATCACTATCCCTTCCCCTTTCTTAATCACGAGCCTGAGGCTTCCTAGTCCAATTCCTCGCATCAGCGAGTAGCAGAGGAAATTAGCTAGGTGCCCCATTCATACCGAGTCTAGTCGTTGTCTGTCGTGGTCGAATTTGGTTTCTCCTCATCGCCGGTCATGGGTGCTGCCGAACCGATAAGTTCGGAGGTAAGGCATGTAGGAATGGTAGCAGTTTAATTGCTCGTAACCCTGAGCTCGCCTTGACTCCCTCCATCCGATGCTCGCACTACTTTGGCCAGGATGCTCAACGATGGTGTGGTGACGCGTCGGTGCCACGCTTGGAGCGCCGTCGCGTGGTACGGGCGCGCATGGCTAGATCACCTTGGCACTCCCTGGTTTCAACCGTCACCATAGCACAGTCCTCGGTGAGATCCCGATGCTTCCCCGCCGTCTCTACCCCTCCGTTAGCGCTCTAGGTCATCGGAACAGCCACGCCACCGCCGTGGATAACCGCTTGCAGCCGCTGCTCGCGTTAGTACATCCCCAAGCCCCTAACCGCCACCCTATAGTGTGCATTTAGCCATAGATGGTGGTCGGCCGCGCTAGGCTGCTGAGCCGAATTAGCTGCCACTGGTTTTTCCCTTTTCTTAAGCAATTCCTAATTTAGTTTCTAAGCGAACTTATAAATTCAATATAAATTTGTGTAGTTGGCCAAAAATTATGAAACAAAATTTGTTAGATTTCTAAAATCATGATCTATCAACTAGTATAATTGGTTCATATAGCTTCATACGTATTTTTAAGAGTGATCTAATTAATTTTAGGTGCTTAATATTGTAAGATATAAACTTGTAGGAATTGTTGTGATAAATTGGTGATAGTGTTTGCTCTGAAACTTTTATAGTAAATTCCTAACATTATTAGGTGCTCATTGTAATTTTTGTAGCTCCATAATAATTAGTTTGTTAAGGTAGCTAAATGAGTCCTAGTTCAAATATATATTTAATCAATAAAATGCCGAAACACCTTGGGATTGTAGGACTAAAATATTTTTTGAAATGAAGTCTTACTTGACAATATGGATATGTAGACTAGTACGTTAGTCATTAAAGCTAGCTCGTTAGCTTACGGAGCGTAATCGTATTTCTAAGAGTTTTGGGTGCCGTTGATTAATTATGTTTTCTACGTTGCATCTACGTATATTATAATAGAAGCAACGATGGGTCGTGGAGTCATCTAGAGTAGCAGAAAGGATGGTGCCTTGATGATCGGGTTACCACGATGGAATGCTAACTTTTGGTTATCAGCCTGTTCACTTGCTCGTAAACGATCGTAAATTTCTAGCCGGAAACAGTATTTTTGTCTCACACCAAACCAGCCAGCAGTAAATAATCCACGATACGATACGGCCTCCCGAACAGGCTGTATATCTTACCCAGGCAAGCCTCGAAGCATAACCCCTATTATTCTGCACTTTATTTTATGCTTGTGCATTAAGTTTTAAGGAGTTAAATGAAAACCACTTGCATATATATATCCTTATCATATGAGTCCTACAGTATGTCAGGATCGTGTAGATTGCTATGCTATAAGATCCGGTAGAAGTCGAGTGATTACCTGTCACTCACGAGAGATATGAAAGATATTATTGTTGTTATTACATTACTATCACATGAAATATATATGAATGATAATTGAAGACCGAACAGAATGGTACTTTAGATGTGGACTTGGTTAGGCATTCGAGCGAGGCTTGGATTGCACTTGTTCCTCCTGTGTCAATTGAGGACCGTCCGTTGCTGTAAATGGTAGTCAGGTCACAGACTTATTATCCAGAGCACATACTTGCTTATGGGAGCGGGGATGGTCGTTACACTCTTGTCATGGGTTCTGGCTCTTTTCGGACCAACTAATTGAAGGCGAGGAAATGTGGAGGTCTAATCACTATACTGAGACCGTCTCAAGTGTGGAGGCTTGGAGTTCAAGTTTGGACGGGGACCTAGACCACTCGACAGGAGTTGAATGGGTTGGTCATATTTTATGCCTGGGGTACAAACGGGGTGTGTGTTTTGGGTACCCAGCTGGGATACATTGGTTCATGAATCATCATTTTTGTGAGACGGTACGACTTGGCTATGGTCTAGCACCGTTGTAAGAACTGGAACTTAAAAGGTGATAAAATGGTTCTGATTGCTTACCACCTGCTTAAAAGTAGCATATGTGCTTACATAGAATGATTAGTTAATGAACTAATGATGACTGCTAATAAAATTGAATATAAGGACGTACATTTAGTAATGGTTCCGCAGATGTAATAACCCATAGGCCAAATAAGCATTGTATATCGTTGGAGTCTTTTATTTTTCTCCTGTCGGGTAAGTCTCGCTGAGTACAATCGAGTACTCAGGGTTTTATTCTCCCTGTTGCAGGTGATCGAAGGATACTTAGAGCTGACTCTTGTATGTGGAAACCTCCTGATGGGCCCAAAGAGAATTCCTTTTACGCTACGGCCGTAGTGTTTATTTATAACCCTCACTAAAGGTTTTTATAAGAAAAGATGTAAAATCTGCTAGCATCTCTTGTATAAAAATATCCACTATGTTAATGCCCCACCATGTCATTAAATTAATCTTTGCTTCCTCTGTAATTCTGATAACATTGTTATATTTCGCTGTTATAATCAATTGAGGTAATATTCGTTATTGTAATAAAGTGATGTAAGAAATGGTTTAAGAATGTTGTAAGCTTTATTCTCTCATTTATGATCCTGATGGAAAAATGTGGATTTTTGAGTTCTCCCTTGGGTTGTGCTCGACGGAACAGCATAATTTAGTGCGCTCTCTTGGGTACTTAGTGTCTAATGAAAGACAAGTACTCTTGGGAGGGCATTAGATTAGACGGTTCTGCCACATATGGTATGCTTTAGTATAGAGTTTTTGCTATGGCTTTACATCTATGCTTTTATATAATTAATTGGAATAATTTATAGCTGCAGTTTTTATGATCCAATTATGATAAAATTTTTATGGTGAGCTAATTATTGTATGATTAAACTGTAGTAAAAATTTGATACTCATTCGATCATGTATAGCTTAGTTATAGATTTATTTATATTTAACAAGTATAAACCTAAATAAAATATACAACTAAGTTATACATGATTCAATGAGTTTGAAATTTTTACTACAATTTAAGTATACAATAATTAGCCCACCATAAAAAATTTCACCATAATTGGACCATAGAAACTGCAGCTATGAATTATTCCATTTAATTATAGAAAAACATAGATCTAAAGTCATAGAAAAACTTTATACTAAAGCATACCATATTATATATTCACTGTATAGATCTACTCATGCGGAGTCCAACAAAATTAAAATTTATATTTTATGATTTTTCTGTGATTTACTATGATTTTTCAAAGATTCAGCTGAAATAAATAAAAAAGACAAAAGACAAAACCGCCTTCAAAACCGTTTATATTAGGGCTAGGGAGGTAAGATAAACGGTTTTAAAAATTGAGGGATGTGTTTTGCCCGGTTTTGAAGTTTGAGGAGGAAAAGCGGACTTTCGTGAAAGTTGAGAAGGTAATGTGGACTTTTTTCTGCTGTAATTGCCTGGCCCTGGTGACAGGCCGGGAGGTCAGGCAGCACGAAGTAGGCTGGAGGGGAGAGCGTTGCATCCTCGTTCGTTGGAAGAAGATGACGCATTGTGCTTGAATAAGACTCGGTAACTGCAAGATGAAGATCCAACGGGCTTTGGTTTATCAACCTAAAGGAATAAAAAAGCAGGCACACGATATTATTTCCTTAATTCAGCCACCGAGGAAAAAGTGCTTGTGCTGATAAAGTTCTTATTTGGCACTGCTCAGTTTTATTAGTAAAGTTATTTTTTTGCAAAATAGCTTCATGAGTAACTAACACTTTCCAAACTGATGTTACAGACAACCTGTGGTTCTTTCTTTATCAGTCATTAGATTACGTATATAAATATTTTAGCTCTATCCTGTTTTCTCTGTTTGATCTGATGATAGCTAACACTTTCTTCCGTAAGAGAGTCCTATTTAGTGACCTTTAGTAGCGGCCAGTACTCTAGTCAAATCGACTTTGTCCTTACAAGGAGGGATAAACGAACATGCATGGACTGTAAGGTGATACCTAAAGAATGTGTGGTCGCTCAACACAGGCTGGTGGTGGCTGACTTCCACTTTCTGGTGCAAGCTCGTGGGAACAAACAAGCTAGGGTTGCTAGAACTAAGTGGTGGAAATTAGAAGGGAAGGCATCAAAGGTCTTTAAGAAAAAGATCATTGAAGAGGGCCCTTGGAATGATGAAGACGATGCAAACATCATGTAGGAGAAGATGGCAACATACATTCGGAAGGTTGCTTCAGAGGTGCTTGGAGTGATCAAAGGGAGCGGATGCGATTCAAAAGACGCTTGGTGGTAGAATGAAGATGTGCAAAAGGCTATTAAGGAAAAGAAGGAGTGCTATAAGCGCTTGTATCATGACAGGTGTGCAAACAACATAGAGAAGTACAAGGTGGCAAAGAAGACTGCAAAACGAGCGGTGAGTGAGGCAAAGGGGCGGGCCTATGAGGACCTTTACCGATGTTTGAGTATGAAGGAAGGAGAGAAGGACATTTATAAGATGGCTAGGGCTCGTGATAGGAAGACAATGGACTTCAGCCAAGTCAAAGTGCATAAAAGATGAGAGGGAGCAGCTCTTAGTGAAGGAGGATGAGATCAGACATAGATGGCAAGAGTATTTTGATAAATTATTCAATGGTGAGAATGAGAACACCACCATTCAACTAGACGACTCATTTGATGACACTAACAGGCGTTTTGTGTGGAGGATTCAAGAATCAGAGGTCAGAGAAGCCTTGAAAAGGATGAAAGAGGGCAAAGCGATGGGCCCTGATGGTATCCTAATCAAGGTGTGGAGATGTCTCGGGGATATAGCTATAGTATGGCTAACCAAAATGTTCAATAATATCTTTCGATCGAACAAAATGCTGAGGAGTGGAGAAGAAACATATTGGTACCAATCTACAAGAACAAGGGAGATATCTAAAGTTGTACTAATTATCGAGAAATTAAGTTGATGAGCCACACTATGAAGTTATGGAAGAGAGTCATCGAGCAGCGCCTGCGAGAAACGATGCAGATATCAACAAACCAATTTAGTTTTATGCCTAGAAGGTCAACCACAGAAGCAATCTTCTTAATAAGACAGGTTATAAAGAGGTTTAGAGAGCAGAAGAAGGACCTCCACTTGGTTTTCATTGACTTAGAGAAGGCTTATGATAAGATACCAAGAAATATTATGTGGTGATCTTTGGACAAATATAAAGTTCCATCAAAGTACGTGACCATCATCAAGGACATGTACAACAATGTTGTGACTAGTGTTCGAACAAACGATGGTAACACATATTACTTTTCGATTAAAATTGGACTTCATCAAGAGTCAGTCTTAAGCCCGTATCTCTTTGCCTTGGTAATAGATGAGGTTACCAGGAACATACAAGGGGATATCTCTTAGTGTATATTGTTCGCTGATGATGTAGTGTTAGTGGACGAAAGTCAGACGGGAGTAAATAGGAAACTAGAGTTATGGCGGCAGACCCTTGAGTCTAAATATTTTAGATTGAACAGAACTAAAACCAAATACATGAGATGCGACTTTGGCGGAGTTGTACAGGAGGAGGGAGATGTGAGTTTGGAAGGTCAAGTAGTGCATAAGAAGGATATCTTTCGGTATCTGGGATCGATGCTACAGAGGGATGGAGATATTAATGCGGACGTTAGCCATACAATCAAAGCAGGGTGGATCAAGTGACGACAAGCTTCTGGTATTCTCTGTGATAAGAGGGTACTACAAAAGCTAAAAGGCAATTTCTATAGAACTACGATTAGACCGGCTATGTTGTATGGAGCAGAATGTTGGCCTACAAAGATTCGACATGTTCAACTGAGTGTTGCAGAAATGCGTATGTTGCTATGGATTTGCGGTCACGCAAGAATGGACCGAGTTTGGAATGATGATATACGTGATCGCCCAGAGATAGCACCAATTGAACAAAAGCTTATCCAACATCGGTTGAGGTGGTTTGGCCATGTCCAAAGAAAACCTCCAGAGACACCAGTGCATTGTGGAGTCCTAAGCCAAGCTAATAATATGAGGAGAGGTAGAGGAAGACCGAAATTGACATGGGGGGAGACAATAAAAAGATATTTGAAAGCTTGGGATATACCTAGAGATCTATGTTTGAATAGGAGTACTTAGAAAGCAACTATTGAAGTGCCTGAACCGTGACTTGGGGCTCTTGGTGGGTTTCAACTCTAGCCTATTCCAACTTGCTTGGGACTGAAAGGCTACGTTGTTGTTGTTGTATCCTGTTTTCTCTGTTTTCAGTCATCAGCCAACATGCTAAAAATACTAATCTGCATACTACAAGTCTGAAACTTTCTAAAGGTAGAAAACCCTGCAGAAAGAATCACTTTATAACTTCTGTTGACATACTACAATTTTGTTAGGAATTGAAAATTGTGGCAGATATGTACTAAGTAAGATCTTCAGCTGATTTAAACTTGTTTTTAGCAGACACCAGAACTGCCGCTTTGATTGTTGTTTTTATATACAAATTTATTAAATGGAGCTGAATCTAGTTTGTTGAACTAGCGTAGCTACTATTGAATTGAACTAACTGGCCTATTACTGAATTGCACCACAAGCGCAAGCAGCTGTAGACTGATTTAGAGAGATTGATATATGTATGATTTACTGATAGATAGATCAGGGATCCTTAGCTTCGAGTCTAGCAACTTCTAGTAGTAGTAGTAGTTTACTTCCCATCACTTAATATTTTTTGATGCATTGTGAAAGAACAACTACAATATTTTAAGTTTCGATGAACGGACCAGCATGTCTTGATCGCTAGATCATGGGGTTTCAGTGGCAAGTCAATGCTTACTCCTTGTTCATGTTCGTTGTTTTCAAGTCAATGCTTTTGGTGGCAATACCCATATCTTTTTCACTAGATAATGGGTTTTCAGAATTAGCTAGCAACTTAGACACATGTTGCTGGCTTGAATTGTTGTTAACCAACCCATCTATCTGGTAGACCATCATGGTACCATCAGACAGACGAACTAGTGCCCCTTGCTTCCAATCTTTTTGTGCTACTAATCTGAGATTTCCCTGCATGGCGAATTCCTGTGCCAAAGGATCAGCCTGCCTAGACAGCTCTGGCCGGCCTGATGGCATTGAGGCCACAGTCAGTCCTAGGTTTTAACAGTTCTACATTCACGGGAGATCTGCATGCCAAATATGTACTACGGGTCATTTTTCCTATAGCAATGCTAATCATGATGGTTCATACAGTCATATGTCTCTGCTTATTTTTAAGCCGGGGGTGGGGTGGGGCTGTGGGTTGCAGATGAACACAGACACTATACTTGCTTTTTCAGAATACATAAATTGCTCATTTAAGAAGAGATTGTTGCCTAATGAATGACACTTAAATTGCCTAAGAAAATGCAATCCACTACAGCATTACCGTATCATGTGATGGGATTTGATCATTGCACTTTTACTGCTGTGGTTATGCACGGATTTTCAGGTTTCTATTTGCTCTTTCTGATAAGCTGCTTGTTATCACAGGGCTATTTGTTATTCTAAACATGGAGGTTCTTGCTACAGAATGTGATATTATTGGAAATCCAGCACTACCTCCTGATTCTGGAGATTCTTATTCCATGGAGCACCTCAAAAATGGTTCAATGGCAGGGAGTGCTTTGAACAAAGTGGCAAGGCCCTCTGACAATGCTCAAGTAATCCAGAGATCGATGGCAGGAAACTCTTTGAACATGGTCCCTAGGCCAAGTGACAATGCACAGGTATTCCAACCAACAGTACAAGCATTTTTCCATATCTAATGACAAGCAATGGGCCTATCACTTTTGGTCTTTTGCTAGGTCCTTTTATGTTTTGCGATGTAGACATGTAGTAGGACAAATGACAGCTGGATCGGTTTGGGGTATCATGGATTCTAGTTGAGATACCACTAATTGACTACATGTCACATATGCATTGATTAGTTACCAAACTTCATTGGGAATAGGCAACTAAATGTACTCTGACCAGACAATATTGTGGTAAGATCAAGGCAAAATAATGCAAATCATTAGGCAATGTTTATATCATTCTTCTCTAATCTCTCTTTGTTTTTTTTTCTGTTTTTACATTGCAAGTTCCAAGTTATCTAGCAGGGGGAGATCAAGTACAAAGTACAAAGCAGGTATGATGTATGCAATATATATGTAAATAAGTACATATGTGGTGAGAGAGGAAATTATATTGGAGGATGATTGGGTTGGATTTTAGACCCATGTCAGTTAGGCACTTGCGTCTTTTAATTGAATCTCTAATTTTTTTTGCAAATAAACCGGGGATGGGGTGGGGGTGGGGCTGTGGGTTGCAAATGAACATAGACACTATACTTGCTTTTTTAAATACATAAATTGCCTATTTGAGAAGACATTGTTGCCTAACGAGTGACACTTAAATTGTCCAAGAAAATGTAATTCACTACAGCATTTACCTACAGCAACCTGCTCATCACCAATATAGGCTCCAGGAACAATAATGCCTTCTCAAATAGGCAACATATTTATCTCCATCCAGCAACAAAATTATGACACATGTTATCCTTTTTTAACATGCAGGATGTAGTCCATGTACTGGGAAGTAAGATGCAGGCCATGTACAGAGAAGATGCGTAACTCTGTGCTTTTTCCAAGGGGATAGATGTAGTGTTGTGATCTAGAAAACTGCAGATGCAAAATGTGTTTTTTATGAATACATTGTCCTTTTTTGAACATATACATGTAGTACATTATAGCATATGTCTGGGGCTGATTGGCCTTTTTTTTCAAAAAAAACCGTCGTCGTATCTGGGCCTAGCTGCGCAAACCGCGAGGGCGGGAAATTTTTTCCTCTGGGCATGCCAACAAGCCAACGTTAATTAGCATCTTGCTAAAAAAAGGTGTCTAATAATTGCGCTTTTACCAAAAAAAACAGTAAGGCCGTGCGGAAGCACTATATTATGGCCAGCCGTGCATTAGCCACTTCCACAATTTTATATATGATGTTAGAAGTGAATGTAAATGAGAACTGTTGTTTTCATCGATCTCAGAAATATATTTATATAAGTGGAGGGGTGTCACGAAGAGACACGACTATTTCCAAAAGACATGTCCTTTGGAACTAAAATTAACTGTCTAATCCTATCTACTAACTCTGTGCTTGATGGATGAGATCACTCATGAGAGATGCCTATTCGTTTGTAGACGTCCGTTCACGTATAGGTGTCGTTTCACAACACTCCCCCTTAATCGAATCTTCCTTGAGATCAATTCAGCTATAAGCTGAAATTCCTCGAAAAACCATATGGAAAAAAACTGAGGAATATATGATATGCCATAAAAACTCCTTTAAACCTTATTGAAAAATAAGGAGAAAATAGCATATTTATTTGTGATTGAAATAAACCATTATGTCATTGGTATCCCATTAAAAACCCTTATGGGGAAAAATATTGGAGATACGACATAAAGATAACTCCCCCAAAAACCTTTCAGGAAAAATATGAGTAGCAATATAAAGTGATATGCCGCTAAAACTCCTGTAAAAATCCAGTGGGAAAATTAAGAGAAAATGTGACGACATATTATTGGTATTGCCTCTTGGATAACTCACATGAAAAACCTTTTCGGAGAAAAACCATGAATGAGTTGTAAGGGCAATATGTGTCTTTGATATTTCCCACAAAAAAAACTCTGATGGGAAAAATAGAAAATATGACACATGCTTATGTTAACATTACCTCATTAAAAGCTTTAACAAGAAACCTTATAAGTAAAACTTGTGAAAGAAAAGAGTATAATATGACACTGGTACATGTCAGCATCCAAGAAATGTCTCCCCCTGATTTTGCAAATTTTGAAGTCGTCGCATACCAATCTTATATAGAAATTTTTGAAACATAGAAGTTGGTAATGACTTAGTAAATAGTTCAGCGAGATTATCACATGCAGTGATTTGCAAGATGTTTATTTTCCCGCTTTCTTGTAACTTATGGGGATAAAACAGCTTAGGGGCAATGTCCTTAGCGACATTACTCTTTATGTAACCTGTTTGCATCTATATAACATAAACGAAAGTATCTTCATAGATAATTGTAGGTGATTTAATCGAACCAATACCACATGCTTGTTGTATGTGGTTAATCATTCTGCGAAGTCATACACATTCATGTGATGCCTCGTATAGAGCAATAATTTCAGAATGATTAGTATAGGTCATCGTCAGAGTCTGTTTAGAAGACTTCATGAAATAACTTTACCTCTATGTAAGAATACAAATCCAGTTTGGGATGGGGACCAGATAAGTAACCAGTATCCGTGTATCCAATCATATTGGGATCATGATTTCTCTTAAAGAATAAACCAAGATCCTTTGTGCCACTAAGATATCTGAGGATATGCTTCGCTCCCGTCTAATGACGGTGAGTTGAATTTGCACTATGTCTAACTAGTATGTTCACTACAAATGCGATATCAGGCCTGGTGCAATTTGTAAGATACATAAGTGCTCCAATAACACTAAGATATGGAACCTTGGTCTCAATTTCTTTTCTCCAATATCTCGTGATCTAAATGGATCTTTCTCTATTTCTAAAGGACGAACAATCATCGATGTTTTGTTATGATATGATTTGTCTATATTGAATTTCTCTAATATTTTCTGGATATATGCTGATTGATGCACTAAAATCCCTGAAGGACGGTGCTCAAGTTGTAAGCCTAGGCAATATTTGGTCTTACCCAAATCCTCCATCTCGAATCCACATGATGGAAATTGTATCTCAAATGATTGCATAATTATTTCTGTATCATGATGATATCAAAATAACTAATATACGCAATCATGCTTAATTATACACAATGTATGTTGCGATTTATATTTGGATTCAGAATGTGAAGTCCATTGGGACTTATACATCCGAATCTATCAAATTCATTTGATATGCCAATTATTGAATTTGGAAAACTTCATTTTCACACATACCATGGGGTATGCTATACTGGGTCTCTGCGTGAAACCATATGCTACAAGCTCTCATTGTTCACCACCTTGCTTCTGAAAAGAAACTCTACGAGGGAAGATATTACTGTGGTAATACTTCTCATTATTGAACAAGAACAATCTCCTTAATTGCCATCTTTTAGTTTGACCAAATTTGAGTGTGAAGACACTCTGCCTAGGACTTTTGGTCTGGATCCAGTAAGGTAAAAAAGCAATCTTTGAGGAGTATATGCCGCGACAATTTGTAGTCTTTAAATGATTGATTCGGTTCTTAAAATCAATATAGCATGTGAAAATGTTAACCCTTTTAGACTTCGAGTCATTTCCCATATGGAGTCAGGGTGTTCCAATGTCCTAGGATCAGAATTTGGGTGCACCGTTGATCCGGGTGGATTTTGATCCGGGTTTTGGATGCTCATCCATTTTGGATGTCTACCAACTTGAGGTTGGCTTGGGTTTACTGATTTGGAGGATATTGTCCTCGGTATCCTCGGACGCTTACTTGGAGCATTATCCTTATGAGCGACCGTACTTCTCCCCTACTTCTTTGGAAGTGGGAGTTGAATGGTTTTAATTGGTACCTCCATTCTTTCAGGCGCATTATAAGTAGGATAAGAGGATTTTGTGACACCCTTATTATCAGTAAATGTTTCTGGCAGATTCTTTGCAATATGATGCAAATAGAAGATATTCTAAACGATTAGATTTAGAATTTTTGGTACGTAGATGTGAGGATTGCTCTTTTGATTCCTGACATTCTTAATGTGGTATAAATCTTCCCCTAATGCCTGGAATTATCCTCAAATGTGATCAACATACGGGCAATTTATAAATCCCCTGTAGAGTTAGCTCTTGGGATCCCTAATGCCCATTGGTATGTTGGGGTGGTGATATGGGTATGTGAAAACATACTCGATGCGCAGATAGGAAATGTTTGGCTGCGATCAAAGTTTCACGTACATACTACAACTGAGGGAGTTGTATAAGTGCAGCTTGATGAATTTGAATTAACGATGTGGTGTGTAAGGCCGCATGAAAACTATTTAGTTCTGGTAAATTACAATTCTATTTTAATATGTCATGCAATTTGATTCTCAATAAGAGACTCAATAAAACCATTATTGGTATGGACATAAGAACTTGATATATAGTACCCAAAAACCAAACTGTTCCATATAAAATGGATTTGATCCCGCATCTAGGATAATTTACTCTAAATTGAAGATTTCGAGCAATGAGTTTGGTATAGTGATGGTTCTCATGACTAAGAGACACACCTGAGACTATATTATGGATGCATAAATGTGCATTACATAGTATCTTTATGGTCCATAAAATGATAAATAGAGTCACATGTATGTTCTTGAATTTCTTTAAGAAATATAGTAGCTCATATTGATGCTATGACCAATAGAATTGACAATAATTCTCAAGTTATCTTTATAGTTGAATAACTAAGGCAAATGTGCCAAGTCTTGTTGACATCAAAGAGAGAGAATTATTTGTACGCAACATTGGATACAAGTTATGTATATGTAGTCAAATCCAACTGGGGATGTTTTGTTTAAGTATTGCCATATCCGTTGTTAAGAGAAAAATACTCTTAGTTGTCATCTTGGGGTTTCCATATAAAAACCACATTGACGAATATCTCTATAATTTTAATTGGGTACATTTTAGAATCAGAATACAAGAATGAATTCATGATTATTATTTAAGTACCAATAGGGAGTATGATAGTAGGACAACCAAAGCCCACTATCATGACATCGCGTCAAGCAATTAACAAAATATGTTCTTGTCTCTATGTAAGAGTTTAGGAATATTTTGCTTCCCTATGTATAGAGTTTGTGATGCAACTATCCACTAAACAAAATTCCTCTTTGCATTTGGATTGACTCCCGTATAGGTCTATATATAGCATGAAGAATATAATGACATTCTTTGCAAATATATAGATTACATACAGGTTAATTAATAGAATATCAAATGTGATGGCACATTATTGTAATATTCAATTAAAATTGATGATGACATTTTATATTACAACACCAAAATGGGACAAAGATAATAGGTATCTTTGTAAATGGAAGACAAATTTGGTCTCCAAAATGGATCAAGCGAAGTAAATTCGATGATTGTGCTCTCCATGCTCATAAGACCCACTTATTAATTAAGCGTTTGGTTGCTACTTGGTTTTTTCATAAAACTTGTTGTGAACAATTGGCCTTCCTGGTGGTGTCAGGTTGAAGATAGAAGCGTGCTTCATATCTTTATTGTTGAGCCGGATATTTATGTCCAATAGATTTGTAATACAGATCAATTAAATGTTTTAAGGCATGACATTTCCAAGTTGTGTGGCTGTAACATACATAATTGGGACAAAATATGGTTCTGTCATATTTGAGAAATGCCTTGACCCTAAAGAATGCACGGGGCTGCTACTTCTTTTTGTGTTAAATCTTACCATTAAAGTTCTATGGATGGCATTACTACATGGCATCGAACTTGTAATGATTCTGAAAATTCAATGTACTTCAGATGATAGAGCATCACTATAATGCTAATGATGAGTTTATCATACACTTAGACCTGAAGTAGTGTAGGAATTAATCTAGAATACATTTGGTAAGTTGTGTGCTTTCGCGAAAACGCAATGTTGGGGGATATTTTGGAACAACATAATTATATTCTCAAGTGGACTTAAGATCCTAGAGATAAAGTTGTGGGCAATCATAGTTGGCATTGGGCAGAATGACTGCCTTGTGTTGTTCGTATCACTCATTGAAAGCTAGCCATATAGTGCTTCGATTTGCACCCATTGAGATACACATACGTGTGACCTGGGTGTATATGATGCTTTATTTAAATAAAACTCCGTATTTAAATTGATCATAAGTGGTGATGCTCTCTTATGAGGAGCATCAAATATTGCCATGAATCTATAGAACATCAAGTTTAACATTACGTCCATTGACCATGTTAGATAATGGTGATCATCAAGAGTGAGAGATCAAATTCTTTCGTGTCCATTATTCCAACTAGGTGCAAACCATAGAATTTCTGAATTTACTTTTAAGGGTAAATTAAAATTGCTATGGTAGTGTTGTAATGGGATGCAAAATAAAAAAGATAATCTTGTATTAATGTTAGTGTAAAAATCTCATATGCATAATAACATAATGGAGGTAGTCATAGTAAAGGTGTAGACCTCAAAATGGGCATAATCTGTGTTAACAGTAGATGCCAAGTCATTAATGCAAGTTGTATGAACACGTCTTAGGGTAGTCATCAAAGATTGATGTAGACCTTAGTTAATTCGCAAACGAATTGGGTACTCACGTTGAGGATACTCACTAAGTTGTGGACCTAGTGTAGATCCTACAGTAGCAACTATGGTGCTACCTTGTAGATGACCAATAGGAATGCGAACTAATGGTAGTCATCTTTGTGAAAAGATATAGACCATATGTTCTAATTTGTGATGTTGGGTACGCACGTTGAGGATAGTCACTAAGTGTTTACTTAGTGTAGATCCCGCAGTAGCAACTTTGATGCTACCTTGTGTATGTCCAACAAACAAATATAGAACATGCGCATTATACAATTGATGAGAAAATACACATAAAATATTGCATCCATAATTTAAGCACGTAGTGCTTTAAAATTGAAAAACTTAAATGGGCTTAAATCAAATGATCAATTGCATATTAAATAAATGAATTGCAAGATCATGGTCATAATAGTAAGGATACTTGTTTATTGGATTTGCCGGACAAATACTTTGAACAGTACCATAAATAGACATTTTACAATAGTAAAACATCACAAGTACAGTAATTGTTAAACAAATAGTACTTACACATAGAATAACTATGTAGTTTGCTGCAGAGAATTATTAGAGACAAATAGCCTTATGCGAATTCTTTGCAAATAAAAAAAAAAGTAGCAGGCTTGCCGGCCGTCAGGCCCATTTAGCAAGGATGCTTT
Source organism: Miscanthus lutarioriparius (assembly GCA_904845875.1). Lineage (NCBI taxonomy): Eukaryota > Viridiplantae > Streptophyta > Magnoliopsida > Poales > Poaceae > Miscanthus > Miscanthus lutarioriparius. The sequence goes on from CAJGYO010000207.1 coordinate 103,460, forward strand.
ACGAGCATGCTGCATGCCATCCAAGCAAAACGATCTGATAAGAACGAGTGGCAGAAACTGCCTATCGCTCGAAGCCATCGCTATCGCAGCCTGCAGAAACACCACCGCCGTCGCCATGGAGGAGGCCGCTGCAGTCGCCGAATCACGCCGTTACCGACGGATTCAAGCAGCCGGACAGCGCTCCCTCCTCCCTCGAGATGCTCAGGCCGGCTAGGGGGCGCGGCCCGCAACCTCGTCGGAGGAGAGGTGCCCCGCGCCGCCGTTCTCGCTTGACCCGGCGTGGCCGTTGGGGAGGCCGCGCGCCGATGGTCCTTGAGGGACACGGAGCCAGGTCCGTCGCAGACCGGGGCGGCGGTTGGCGGCTTCGCCGGCGTGGATGCGGCGTGGAATCGGCGCAGTCGGCAGAGGCGAAGGCGGCGGGGCGTCGTCGAGGGCTCGGCTGCTCGAAACTTCACCACGTGCGAGCGCGGCGCAACAGGCGTGGGGCCACGTGCGTGCCTGGCTACGGGGGCCGCCGAGTGCAGGCGCGATTGGGAGCAGCCGGCCGCCGCTGCCGGTCGCAGTCACCAGGTCGCGCAGGACGCCGTCTCCGGGCCACTGCGGGAAAGCCGCCGGCCGTGGCGCGAGGCCATGGCACGGAGGCCGCGGGGGGCCACGGCGGGGAAGCCTCTGGCCGTGAAGTCACCAGCGAGGGTGCTGCCGGCCGGACAGACGCGGGCTCACCATCCTGATGCGCGCGGAGTCGCGTCTGTGCCGCAAGGATGGTCTCGATGATCATGGGCATAACAGCACGGAGATGGCAGTCCCAAAGATGACGAACTTGACGAAGAACAAGCAACGACGAGTATCGCTGCCTTAGGTAAGAAACACAGAAGCATTCCATACCTTGATCCAGTTCTCGTTCCTGCATCCTTGATCCTCCGTACTACGGTTCTCTTCTTGAACGATTGACGAAGAAAGCCTCTGCTCTTCTCGTCTTGCCGTGCAGCAACAGCGCCGGGTAACTCTTCTGGCTTCTCAACTTGCAGTGGAGAGCGCGTGCTTGATAACGTGTTAGAAGTGAATGTAAATGAACAAGACGTGGAAGAACTGTTGTTTTCGTTGATCTCGAAAATATATTTATACAAGTGGAGTAGTGTCATGAAGGGACACGATTATTCCTAAAGACATGCCCTTTAGAACTAAAATTAACTGTCTAATCTTATCCACTAATCATGTGCTTGATGGATGAGATCACTCGTAAAGAGACGTATGTTCGTCTGTAGACGTCCGTTCACGTATAGGTGTCGTTTCACAACATATGAAAACCCTTTTTCTAGTTTTTGATTGGTGCACGCGTGATCTGAAGGATATAAGTCTTTTTTTATTTTACAACTTTAAAATTGATATATTTTGACTACCATGTAATTTTGCATGGTACCTGACGCATTTGATTTTGCATGCGATGTGATTCGTATGTGTAATAGTGTGTTACTCCGTCATTTGCCAATGTGACATGATTTGCATGTGAGAGTGTTACTCCGTGTGGTAGGAAATTGCTCTATAAGATGGAGTGCAACACAAGGTGTACCCACACTATAGATGGATTTAGATCGAACATGCATGAAATCGGATTCAGATAGCACTTTTTACCCTATTTTAGTTCAAATACTAATACAAATACAGATATTACCATATGTGAATACAACACGGATATAGTTCAAATTTAGATTTACATTCGAATGTCAACTTGATTTTCAAGACAACAGCTATCCATTTTGTACACGTAGATATTTAAAACTTCCGTCTGCATTCTATTCCAGACAACCCACGAGAAAAAAAAACATCTAGTCGAACTAAGTGTTTTTCATTCTCGTCTTGCATTGCATGTGCATTCCTATCCTATTTCTGTGTTTTCCTATTACTACATTTTTTTTCTCAATCCCAGGTTATAAAAAAGCAAGCGTAAGTACTAAGTAGAGCAAAACTTTAGGCAAAGCTATGTATGATACCAGAAAAGATGTCAACATGTCACACACAAGTCGGGCTAATCTTTGGAACACAAGTGAGCACTGAGCAGCTCGTTGTCACAGCATCCAGCATATAGCTAACACGTGAGTCTACTCAGGTAGTTAACATCCAATACAACTCTCACTAAACCACAATGACATGATAAGGATGGATGGAGTACAATGTCACATACTCAAGGCGAGCACCAAACATCATTCCTGCCATAAGAACCTTCACTTGCCACTGCAAAAGGTGAAAATGACAGATTTTAGAAGTCCATTCAATAGAAATTACAAGGTTCAGAATAATTAGCCAGAATACAAAGGTAGGATTTGTTCACTCACGTGTTCATCATCAAAGTTATGTTGTCACCTTTGAGGAGTATCCGGCCTGCAAATCATTTGACAACGAAACATATTAGAGCATAACAAGAAACCATGATATCAATTCATGTGATGGGGGAAAACAATTTTCCAGGGTTGCATGTTTTACTAACCCAGTGATTTCCTAGTGTTTTTTCTTGGACGTTGATTTCCTCAGCATCATCGAGGACTAAGTTCATGTACTCATCGAATCCCTGCAAGTGTAGCAAATTATAAGTTTCACTAAATATAGTACAATCTGCAGGGTTTAATGCGAGCAATCATATCAAGGTATGAGTTGTTCTACTGAACAGTATGCGATTAAAATGGCCCATTCCCTAACGTATGTACAAGCAATATAACTGCCAGATATAGCCTATAGGGCATCTTTGGGACCGTTGTGGAGCTTGAGCAGGAGCTAGACTAGGGCCTTAAGGGTGACCTACCTTGTCCCCATTTTTAGACCCAAAAAAATGCCTGGTACAATTCGTTTTACCCTGTAAACTCCTAATTTTGTATGAATCCTAGAGTTCAAGCTCTCTCAAAGAGGCTCATAGTATGGATGCGTGAATAGCGAGCTCCTGGATTCCAATATCCATACGGCCATTATCAGTCAACCATTACTCCAAAAAAAATATATGAACAAGAGGCTACGACTAAACAATATGCAGAAACCTAGAATTTCAGGCCACGGTAGAGAATGAATTAAATTTGTGTTACTATATAACTCTATTAGTTTTCAAGACACCACTGATGGCATAACATAGCCTAGTTGGCGATAGTAAATGGAAAAGGAACATCTGTATAGCCCCACAAAAACAGACATCCATAACATGTCCTGCAGTGCAGGGTCACCCATACATTAATCAGATCAGACAGAAACATAGAAGACCAAATAAGGGGAAAATAGGCAAGTAAAAAGTGAAAGGTCCTGCTTTTATATCACATAATGAACACATATAGGAAAACACAAATGACATCGAAATAGAATTTTTTTTAAAAAAAGAACACATGCTACCACACCATACACCAATCACCCAGGACAATACAAATATTTTCCTAAGAAACCCAAGGAGCACTAAACATGTCCATGAGTGATTCCTGATTGTCACTTAACACCATCATTTGTTTCCCACTGTTCATGAGGCAAAACAAGAGACTCACAAGTCACAACACATATACAGTGTGGTGTTATGTACCCAGAAAGTGAAGCCAAGGATCCCCCACACATATACAGCTGTACCCACAAAGAAGCCAAAGGATCCCTAAATGAAAACATTCTAAATAGCATCTTTCAGAAGTCCTTCACTATTTGTTTATATAAGCAATGATAATATTCTGATTGGGCAAAAAGGTAATATTTCCATATGAAAGCAACAAAGCTCGACGCTATTTACAGTAGTTGTTCATAGTTCATATAGATCAGTTCTTCAGTCCACACGACAAGGGTTAGGATTGATTCCAGATTTAAGGACTGTAATTTGATGAAAAGGAATACTCAATATTGGAACATATCACATTCCAATCACCTATAGAAGTCAATAAGCACTTGACTATCTGCAAAGTATTGCGGGTAAGCATTTACATGGCACCAGCCAATGTTGCCTACCCTTGCTTTTGCTCTAACCTTCTGTTCTAACTAGGTAGTTATCCTTTGAAGACACTTGAAACCAACAATTGCATGTGCCTTATTAGCTTAAGAATTGCAATCTAACAAAGAATTTGCATCACACTCATGCCATATTAGTAGGTGCTTGTGGGAAAGCAATTGATTAAGGTCAGATGTGATTTTAAGCTACTAACTGTAAAGCGTTTTTCTAGCTGACCTTTAGCCCGTAGCAAAGCAAGCCTAGGATATGACTCATGTTTATCCCTCCCTTTTGCATTATTTTGGGATAGTTAGGATGATTTGTCCCCATAAAACTACACTACTATTAGCATATTCAGGCGCTAGTAGAGAATTACTAGGAGCTAGCAGAGTTATTAGGCGCTAGCAGAGAGTTACTGGTACTAAATTTTGCCGTTTGGACAAAAAACAGGGCAAGAAAACTCACGATGATGCGACCCTCAATCCGGAGGTCCTTCTGCTCGAAGAGCCAGATCTGGATGCGCGCTTTCTGCAAGAAATCAAATTTCAAGAACCAAATCAATTTACAAACCCTGACCGAAGCACCGCAAAATACGCAGGTATGAACATATAGCCCAGAAACAGATTAGAATTGCAATCCACTTACGCTCTGGAGGAAACGGAAGATGAGGTTCTGCCGCCGCGCACGCCCACCAAGGATTCGCCAACCACAACATCAAACATAGGGTGAGACAATCAGGAACAGCACGACGATATTATGAATGAAAAACAGAAGAGCAAACAAGCGCAGAGGGGAAGGGGGGCGGAGAGGTAGCTTACGATGGGCTGGGTCATGATACGCTGGACCTTGGTGGACGCCATGGCTGCGACGGCGGCGGGAGCCTCCCCTCCTCCTCCTCGTAACGTCTAGAAGCTTCTGGAGGCGTGCGCGGCGGGGCGGCGAGACCAAACCCTAGCTAGACGCGTCTGCGAGCGAGGCGGCGAGCGAGGGGAGGAGGTTTTGTTTCGCCCTCGGCAGGCTGGAGGCGATGGCGGCGGGCGGGGGGATGCTTGCCTTCGCCGTCGGATCCAACCAACGGCTGAGATTTAAGGGCCTGCATAGGCTGAAAGCCGGCGGGATGGGCCTTAGAATTCTCAGATGGGCCTCAGATGAGGAAATAAATGGGCCGGAAATTGTAGGGGAGTTCCTTCCACTGCGAGATCATTTATAATTTTGTTTTTTGTATGTATTGTATGTATATATGGAGGTACAAAATCTGTTTACAGTTTTACACACAGAGATCCAAATATTAACATTCAAATTTAGATTTGAGTCAAATTTATAGTGAATATAGGATAACTCAGTGTTTTTTTCACCATGATGACATGGATCGCTCGGTGAAGTCAAAGTGGAAGATGAGCTAGTAAAGGTTTTTTTTTGAGGGATTTTGGGGTAAAGGCTCTGGTGAGTCCATCGGAATATTAGGTGTATGCGAGTTTTTAAAGGCGGGTAGAAACTACCGTGTGTAGTGTAGCTGAGACGCGTATAGCATTTTGATGGCGGTGTATCATCAGTAGAGGGAGTGGCTAGACACCGCACAACGGCACAACTTAAAATTCAATATTCATCCATCGGTAATTCTTGGTAAAGGGCGTCCGGCGCGACGGTGGGCCGCCCGAGCCAGAGCTCAACGACTTCCTCTTATCTTATCTACTCATCCATTCGTCCCTAATCGTTCTTAAAAAAACTCACCTCACCGTAGCGCCGTGACAGCGCTCCACGACCGCACTCTCCACTGCGCCTCTGCTTCGTTAGCCGACATCTCCACCGCGCCAGAGCGCGGTAGCCCATCTTCCTCCCTCTCCACCGTGCCTCTCGCCCGCCGCGGCCTTCTAGAGCGCATGGACCTGCCACAACTTTCTCCACTGGACCTGTCATGCCCTTCTTCACCGGAGTAGCGAGCTCCACGCCACCAGTGAGCTCTACATAGTGAACTCCACACGCCGACGAGCCTCAATTCCCAAACATCAAGGAGATATTGCGCTGAAAGTGCGTGTTGCAAACGTATGCTTCAAGTTTTTAGAGGTATGTTGCAAGTGTTTTATATCGGTGTTGCAAAAATAGATCAAGATATTGCTCATGTTGCAATAGCTATACACATATGTTTCAAGTGTATGTTCCAACTGTTTCAGGCGTATGTTGCAAGTGTTTTATCATAATGTTGCAAAAGTAGATCTAGATGTTGCATATACATGCATGTTGCAAGCATATGTTTTCAAGTGTTTTCAGTTGCTTCAAACGTATGTTTCAAGTGTTTTATCTGGATGTTGCATATATTTTGCAATGGCTACACACGTGGTTTTCTGGTGTGTCAAACGTATGTTCCAAGTGTTTCTACTGTTTTCGGACGTACGTTGCAAGTGTTTCATCTGGATACTATAAAAGTAGATCTGGTGTTGCACATATTGTAATGGGGCCCACCTGTCAGAGTTGTTGGGGCATTGTGCATGTGTGTGGGAAGCAGAGGGATGGAGCACGACGCGGCCACGGGCGCGGGAAGCGGAGAGGGATGGCGGTAGGGGCGCGGACGGTCCCCTCCTGTGTGTGCAGCAGGCGCGGGCGCGGGCAGTCCTCTCTGTTGCAGGGTTGATCGGACGGATGGAACTAGTAATGTTACTGGCTGTGTGGGAGCTGCGTCCAGACGCCTCCTGGGACAGGACGTCCAAGCACTAGTGTCTCCATTCATCCAGCGGACATGTGGTGTGAAGAAGATAGAATCAAAGGGTGGAAAAACAAGTAGTATTTTTTGCATTGTTCGATGCACTCATAGGTATGTCTATGTATTTTTATATTTTGGAAGAGGAAGAAAGAGTACTCGTCAAATCTCTACTATAAAAGACCAATCCAAACTATTTTAGGTACACCAAACAATACGTCTCCCGCTGAGGGAGCCAACCATTGTGCACCAATGAAATTGCACCTAAGATTTTAACATCATTAAAATCTATGGCTGCTAATCCTCCAGCACAGACTTCAACTCAATCCGATGGCCAACGTTATTTGGATCTCCCCACCTCCAGGCTTCAACGCACACCCGCCCTTCCGCTCCACCTCCCGCACGCCCTCTGCGACCGAGGATCGAATCCCACGCCCATAGCTAATTGCCGTCACAAAAATCACGCGGAAAAATCTCTACCTCCCTCTCTGATCTGCATTGGATGTAGCAATTGCAGGCGGTCATGTTTAAATTAATCAAGTTTTGCTTTTGGATGCAATGTAGGTATTCGGTGGTATTCCACTGCGAAGAGGAGTTCCAATCCTATCTACATCTTGGAGGTATGTGATTTAAAATTGGGTCAGTTGCTTGCCTGCAGTTGATTCTTTAGAATTGAATACTAATGCAAATTCTTATTGCCTCTACTATATGATGAAAAGCAGTTAGCTCCTTAACTCCTTATCAATATCAACCGTACTTTGTACTTGTATGTGTATCATAAGATTTGTGCTGAACCTCACCCATTGCTGCCCATATGCTCAGTAAAGAGCCATTGCTATTCTGCAACTAAAGGTAGAAACAAGGTGAACGTTAGTGGTCGACCATGCAACTGCAAAAGGGCAAAAGGAGGTGGCAACATAATATGAGGAATAGTTCTGGTGCAAACAGAACAACATAATATCTAAATCTATTATTTAATTTGTTGCAGGAGCTTTCTGTAGGAGGTTTGCCTCACGATCGAATAGGTCAGCTTCAAGGTTTCTCTCCTTCAGTTCAACTTGCATAGTGTATGTCGCACTGATGCCATTCCCGCGTACTGCTTGTTTGACAAAAATAACACACAAGTGTAAATACAGTTGGCTCATGCCCTTTATTTTTCTAGATGAAATTTGACAATAGGTTCATAACTAGCCTTGACATGCTTTTATTGTTCAGTACATCTTCTATCAGTTGTTGTATTCATCGCAACAATTCAACATGATGGCCATGCTAAGTAGTGATGTGAAACATGGAAGCTGAGAGCTTATCAAAGCAAGGTTAATGACTAGAATTGTAGCAATTATTATATCAGACTTATTGGCTGTCAAGCAATTCGCTTTTATGCCTTGCAACAAATAAGTTAGATCAGTGAAAAAATTGATTTTATAAACAAAATCATTTTTGTTTGCATTTTACTATTTTAATTAATAATCCAACGTGTCCCTACTTTTCCTTTTTTATATATCCAACATGTCTAAATTCGGGTGTATTGCTGTGGCACTTTTCTCATGTTTTGATCCAATTATCTTTTATAGAACTTAGACTTATGTTCTCAGAAGCCATTTTTGTTATTATGCAAGGTCTTATTATTTTGTTTGGGTAGTAAATAGAGAAAGGGTGCTAACCAATAGCCAAGGAAACAAGCAGGGCATTAGGAGCAGTCCATGGTACTGCCATGGCACCAGGAGTCACTATTTTTTTTGTTTGGTTCTAAGTCAAAGGACTCTGGATGAAAACGCAACTAACAAAATCTCTTTTTTTCTCTTTTTCATTTAGTCACTCATGTTTTGTGGTCGAACACAAATGGCTGTTGGGTTCCTTGCGTTGCACTTCATGTCGTGTGGCAGGTCTAACAAACATGATACTCGATCACCCACCAGAGACTAAGATGGAGATTGGAGACCTCCCTCGGACCTATCAATGACCATGCCAGAGTCAAGATCATTCAAGAGTGCTAAAGTTCCACCTTAAAGACAAGTTTTTCATGTCTGGGTAATAGACAAGACACACAAAAGGTTAGGTGCAGGTCAAGGTTCATCCTCAACGAAAAATTCATAACACATCCAAGAGATGAAATTTTTGTGCTAATGATACATTTGATGGTGATGCGGTGGAGATTATTTCCACGGCTCAGGCCAAGATTCGCGGCAAGTTCCAATTATGCATGTAGTTGTATGGTAATTAGTAGAGTTGCAATATAATTATCCATAAACACTAGTAGAGAAATGATTTTCGGTTCGCACCTTTAGTCTCGGTTGTATTAGGGTTCGAGGCTAATGTGAGCATTAGTCCCGATTTAAATTTTACAGGCACCAAAGGCCCTTTTATCCCGATTAGTAATACCAAATGTGACTAAAAGCCACTTTTTAGTCCCGGTTGGTGTCACCAACCAGACTAAAGGTCTCCCATCCGAGACTAAAGGTGCCTCACGGATGAATTTAAAAGGAGAGCACCCAGAACTTTGTCACATGTGGTGTGCAGCTGAGTTGGTCAGGAAGCTACGTGCGAGGCAAGGAGCTTGGGTTAGAATCTCACGCACCGCAAGAGAGGTCTCCTAGTACATAAACTGTCTTTTTAGTTCCGAGGATGGGCTTTAGTCCCGGTTGCGTGACCCGGGATTAAATGCCCCGGCCTTTAGTCCCGGATCCGCAATCCCGGTTGGAAAACCGGGACTAAAGTCAGTTCCCAACCGGGTTTAAAACCCACAATTGTACTAGTGAAAGGAAAACATTAGAATTTTTTTGTGATTCCAATTTGCACACCCTAATGCTGTGGTAGCATTAGCACGAGCACGCTACTATTAATGGAAATGAAAATGAAGAATCCTAGAGAGTCATGAATGCTCTCGGTCTTGGCTCGGGTCCTGTTGGGCTTGGCGGATGCTCGAGGTTCAACGGATTGCAAGGGCTTGTTTGGATGATGACATGAGATTCTTGCCTGGCTAGGCAGCGTTGCAGCCTCGCATGTTGGAAGGAGATGACTCAAGGTTGAAGATGACTCAGTAGCTGCACGGTGACGATCCGGTGACCTTGGTTTGTCACCTAAAAGAAATGGGAAAAAACAGACATATGATGTATAGTGTTTTCCTTTTAATTCAGGCACCAAGGAAATACAAATTGCGATGGTAAAGTTTTTGGTCCGAATAAATAATAAAAAAATCATGTTTACGAAAAATTAGTTGCCATTTTTTTCATCCAAATAATCTCGTTGGCCCGTCATCAACAGTATACCTCTTTTTTTTCAAGATCAACAGTACACTTTAGTGCAGTTTAGATCGAGTTCCAAGGTAAATGTGGATTGCTTAATTCCGTAATTGTTGTTTTAGGAGAACGGAGGGAAGAGAGAGCCCCCACGTGTTTCATCATCATTCATTCAGAGAGAGATTCTTACAATAAGCTCATAAAAACACGAGTTTCATCGTTTTCTTTCATAAATAAAACAGATTGTGGGACGAGAAAACAAAGTGGAGATTACATAGTCTCATACAGATTTGAAACAAAGAATCGACACCATGTTGTGCCTGTGCTTGCAGAGCCAATCGAGAGCTGCCAGGCATACAGAAGCAGGTGAGTGGACAGCGGAGTATAGTTTCGCCATGGTATTGCGGACGAAATATGGTGGGTAGTCTCTACCGAGGGATATATCTATGGTAGTAGATGAATCCATAGAGGTACGCGTGATAGGAGCGGACGGTGACACGTAACGCGTAAAACAAACGATTAGGCGAGGTTGGTGCGTCGCTTGACGTAATACTCTACGCTCGTGTCTTTGATGGATTGTGTATTGATATGAGGTGAAAACGAGGAGGGTCCCTACCCGCCTTATATATATGAGGGTAGGGTTACTGGTCGGTTGAATCTAATCTCGATCGGTTACACGATAGAAATTACAAAGATCATGGAATCTAACATATCCAAACAGATTATCCTTGATCGCCAAGGATCTTCACGTAGCCTTGCGAGGCACGCCGACCGTGTCGCGGCTCCGCTTGGCATAGTCTTCAGGGCTGGGCCTCCTTGGCGGTTTCGGCCCATGTACAGACTCTCTGGGTATCGGGGTCATACCTCACGGCTAGTGCCCGAGCGCCTTTGTATCCGATGAGCAACACCGCCTTTGAGCTTGTCCGAAGCTGTCCAACTTGTCGCCGATCGTCAGAAACATGCTACCGACCAGTTTAACTGAGAGCCGAGCTGTTGAAGAACACGTCCGAGCTGTTGAACACGTCGTTCGAGCTGTTGAAACAGATGCCCAAACAGTTTAACAGGTTGCTAAAGCCGGACTCACTCGAAGTTGCTAGAAGGATGTAAGGAGCTCAAGCAAAAAAATTTAAAGTCTTCACTTTAGGTGAAGTGTGCCCACTTAGCTTTCGGGCAGCGAAGTTGGACGCTTAGCATCCCCGACTTAGTCGGCGCGAAGGAACTTAGTCCCTCAAGAGCGAAGAGGGATGCTTAGCATTCCATGCCTTAGGCGAAAATGACTCTTAGGACCACACGGAGAGCAGCGACGATCGTCATCCACGATTTAGTTGTGTCAAAGTGTGTCGGTCCTAGAAATAAGCATATTCACCGTAAGGTGAAGTGTGCCCACTTAGTCCTCGAGCTTGACAGTAGGTGAAACATTCACGTGGTGCCAGGGTCCAAAACAATAAACTTTAGGTACCGAACCAGTCTCCAGCTTAGCTAGAAACTAGTCCCCAGCTTAGCTGAGAAAAATTCGATGTAGAGAAGCAGTACAGTCATCTCCAGATGACGTGTACACACGTAGTCCTCGAGCCTGCTATAAGATTGAGAAGAAATCTTGTGGTAGGATCTGAAGAAAAAATTGTGCTTTGAAATTCCCAAGTAAATCAATGAAACGGTGCTTAGCACTCAAATCTGCTTGGCAGCCCGTGGACAACGCGGTTCCAGTTGCGGATCCGCTAGGCCCATTTAGCGGCCCAAGAAAGTGCGCGGAGGTTTCGAAAGTGGGAACGGCGCGGCGGGCGCGGTTTCTCAAAAACCCTGGAATCTGAAGAGTTGGGGTCGAACCGTTATAAAGGTGCCACGGCGCCCGCACACACTCCCCACCATTTCCCAATCGCATCGTCTTCTTCCTCGCACACTCGCCTCTGCTCCCTGCAACTGCTCCGCCATTAGGGATACTCCAAGTGCAGAAGCCATCTCTTCTCCTCAGATTCGCTTGATGGCGCCGAATAGGAGCCATGGGAGCTCGAGGGCGGCGGCGCACGGGATCAACCACGAGGAGGATTGGGCACGGAACATCAATGACGAGACGGCGCTCAATGCCCGGTAGTGGATGGCGTGCTTACACGGCGAGTGGTAACATGTGGATGGCGCCTCGCATTCGCGTTGAGGAATTCCCCACACCTCGCGCACCGATGAGTTAGTTGTCTTCAAGATTACTTCTACCGGGGTTCGGTGTTCCCATTCATCCCTTTCTTCATGAGTCGATCGATTACTATAAGATCGGTCTTTGCAATCTTAGCCCAAATTCCGTCCTTCATGTCGCCATCTTCATCATTTTTTGCGAGGTGTATCTGGGAATCCTTCCCCATTTCAACCTCTTTCATCATTTCTTCTGCCTCAAAATCTAGGGGATCCCGATCTAGGGTTGTTGGCTGCACGTATTTGCAGCTTCAGGATGGGATTGCAAGTTAGTACATCGCCGCCCCGCTCAACACTAATGTGAAGTACTAGGCGTCGAAGTGGTTTTACATCAGGCAGGTGGAGGCATACGTGGCATGTGACGTGGACCAGATCCCCGTGACCAACTCCAAGTGGTTGGAGAGGCCGGGCTCCGATGGGATGGAGCAGGTGAGGGAGCTCCTGAGGTTGATCAACCGCAGGAGTGTGGACGGAGTCATTGTGGCGATGAACTTCACATTCCAGCGGGTTCTGCCCCGCAAGGAGAGGGCGCACCTTGGGTATGAGTTCCGAGGAGACACCGACGGGACCCAGGAGGTGCCCGAGGAGATTGACCGCCATGAGGTCAAGCACCGGATCTTGATGCTCTTTAATCTTGTAGGTCGGCTATCCATCAGGGACCTGCAGCAGGCCTTCAACGTCGGGAACATCCCTCCAACGGTAAGAGTCTTTTGCAACATTCAGTTGTCCTTTTTTATTATGCAATGTATTCATTTGCGTTGTTGAAGATTCATGGACTGGACTGGGCAGTGTACTTCTCGACGGTGCCGTTGGAGGATTGGCCGAGAGCAGTAGATGCCCGACTGAGCAGTCCCCAGTATCGTCCGAGCACGGATGCTGATGATGAGAGCTCGGAGAAACATGGGGCCGGTGGTGATGACACACGGACGGACTATGTCCGTGAGAAGCTTCGTGGAAAGCGGTTGGCTGACGATGAGCCATCCACGAAGAGGAGGAAAACAACAAGGCCCTCTCGAGGTGAAGAGGGGCCTGCTAGCACTGGTGCTTCCGCCCAGCCCTAGAGGCGGCAGATGGTGCTATCGAACATGTCTGAGGATGATGAGCCAGCGGTGACGCCTCCTCCTCCGAGCACCGAGACTCCTCCACCGGCTGTCCCGGCAAGGGCAGAGACGCGGGAGCGGTGGGGAGCATGGGAAGCCGCGATAGCAATCTCGGGGGGTGCTCAAGGGACCACGACGATGGCGGCCAAGACCGGTGGGCGAGTCCCCGAGCCTACGCGAGTGGCGACGCCTACGGTAGTGGGGGTGACCATCCCGAGGACGGTGGAGGTGCCTGGTGGCTCTACCGCGGGGCAGGGTGGATCAGGCAGGGCATGCTGGTTCAGGACGACCCAGCGTGAACCATGGTTGTAAGTTTCCTTCACCCTCAGATTTTTGTGAATACAAGAATGTTGCTTGATAAGTTGTTTCCTGGTTGTAGCGCGGAGTTGACAGAAGAGCTGCAGACATTGGTTGCTAATGACGGGCAACGCGTAGCGAAGCTAGAGGGTCCTAGCGCTGAGCAGGGACAAGACCGCTGCAGAGCCGGTTGCCCCTATGATGGAGGAACCGCCAGCCACTGAGCTGACATCTCCCGATGGTGGGGCGCAATGATGAGGGTGACCCTACCGATGCGTCTGGCGGCAAAGAAATGTGGACCACGGCGGGGTCATCGGGTGGTCCTATCGAAGCGGGGCTAGAGGCCATGGGGGTGTGCCAAGTAGCACGGTGGATGGTCCGCCCATGGCTACAGAGCAAGCAACCCCTACGGTGGTAGCGGTGACCTAGATGGGCCTCGGACATCCTCTCCGAGCACAATAGCAACCAAGGAGGGCACCTCCGAGGGCAGCTGCTGTGGAAGTTAAAGAGATTGTCTAGGAGCCTGCTCAGCCTCCCTAGGTCCTCTGCACAGTCATCTGGTGTGGCGATGAATTCGACATGCTGGAGGAGGGGGAGGCGAGCATGGAAATGAAAAGGTTGAGAGCCGACCTGTCGGCGATGATTGGCCGAATTGAGGTGAGCTTGAAGTAATTTTGTGTCGTGTCTGTTGCCGAATGCGATTTGTTAACATGTGTTGCTGCAGAATGTGATGAAGATATCCGAGCAGTGTCGGTGGTAGTTGGAAGAGATGACCCTGGTGTTGGAGGAAAACAAAAACATCCAGGCATCGGTGACCGACCTCTAAGCGCCTGCTCCAAGAACGCCACTGAAGCGAGGATTTGGAAGTAAAGGTCCTGGCATTAGAGAAGGATCGCCAGCTGCTGGAGGCGGAAAACCAGACGCTGGCCAAGCAGTGTAGCCGCAGCGCTGGCTAGCAGAAAAGTAATTCGTTGGTCCTTGCTCTGTTGATAATCAACGTTGTAAGACATCTGCCTACGATGTGCAGCCCTAGAGATGGAGCTCGTCCTTTCCCGCGAAGCCATCGGCCAGCTCCTTAAGTGAAAGGAGGAGGTAGAGGAGAAAGCTGAGAAGGCCACTGCAGATCTTGACCGTAAGTGCATCTGTTGCTGAATCCTTTCTTGCAGTGTTAGGAGTGCGCTTAGCATACTACTGTTACTGTGTTGCAGAGTACCGCTACCAAGTACACGTGCAATTCAAAGTCTTCGAGGACCAAGTCAAGGCCCATGACGATAAGCTGGAGGTGATGACAGCAGGGATCAAGCACGGGCTGGACTGCATCAGTTTCGTGCTGCCCAAGGGGACGACGTAGCTACCCGGCGATGTAGCCTTGTACAGATGTCCAATTGGAAAAGTGCTCTCTAGAATGGAGAAAGAACTAGAATGAGAATCAAGCAATGTAGCCATCAAAACAAAGATAATTAAGCAACAAAATCAAAGGCGTGGATGTTTGTTACTAACCTTAAAGCAAAAAGATCAAGCCATTCTTCAAAATCCAAGCGCTAGCTTCATGGTGAAGAGCAGACGCAACAATGGAGGGAAGGGCCCAAACGCGCGCCTCTGTTCTTGGGATGGAAGAGAGGAGGAAGCAGAGGACAGCTACAGCCTTTTTGTATTGTAGGCTTATCATTGTCGGTTGTTAACTAGAACCGATAGTGATAGATCAAAATCACTGTCGGTTCTTAGCTTAAACCGGCAGTGATGAGTGGCCGCCAAAACACTGCCGGTTCAAGCCACAAACTGGCAGTGATGTGGTTCTTCACTGCCGGTTTTAGCCCAGCCCCAATCATTTTCTCATTTTCAAGCTCATAACAGGCAGTGAAGGTACTACTGTTACTGTGTTGCAGAGTACCGCTACCAGGTACACGTGCAATTCAAAGTCTTTGAGGACCAAGTCAAGGCCCATGACGATAAGTTGGAGGCGATGACAGCAGGGATCAAGCCTGTGCTGGACTGCATCGGTTTTGCGCCGCCCAAGGGGACGACGTAGCTACCCGGTGACCCGCCACCCTGGACAATCATGGATCGGTGTTAGACAACATGGTCAGACTTCAAGGAGTTCATGTGCAGCGCCGCCCATAGAGCGGTTGTCCACGCGCTTGCGGTGCTATGGTCGCATTATCCATCGGTGAAACCCGAGGTGGTAATGACTGGCTTTGCCCGAGGGACGAACACGTAGAAGACCGCAAAGCTGGAGGACAAGGCCGAAGAAGCAGCGTCGAGGTTTGCTGGGTTTGTCGACCTGTTCGGCGAGGGACAATACAATGTCCAGTAGATTAGGATAAAACTTTTGTTGAAATACTGTATAGAAGTACTTAACGACTTTGAATGAACACTTAGTGTCATTTTGGTACATGTGTTTATATTTAATATAAACCATCCGGACAGTTAGTCTATAGCTGAGCCTCCAGCCCTAGTGAAAGCTCTATTTTGGTTTAGGTGAATTGATGGAACTCTAAGTGCTAACCTAGTTTATCAAAGTGATTATGAGATAGGTAGCACTACTCCAAGTGGCGAAGCAAATGAAGATCATGACTTGATAATGGTGATGCCATGGTGATGATCAAGTGCTTGGACTTAGAAAAGAAGTAAGAGAAAAACAAAAAGCTCAAGGCAAAGGTGACATTGATAGGAGTTTTCAGGTTTAGTGATCGAGACACTTAGCGAGAGTGTGATCACGTTTAGGATCAATAGCCGTATTTATTAAGAGGGGTGAAACTCAGATCGAAATGCAAATTATCAAAGTGCCACTAGATGTTCTAACTCATTGCATATGCATTTAGGATCTAGTGGAGTACTAACACCCTTGAAAACATTTGTGAAAATATGCTAACACATGTGCACAAGGTGATACACTTGGTGATCGGCACATCCGAGCAAGGGTAAAGAAGATAGACTTGAAAAGGAGTTGAATGCGCTGGTCACGGGTGACCGAACACGCCCAACATGCATACCTGGATGCGTCCGACATCGCCTCTCGGTGGCAAGTGTTCCTAACGTGATCGGACACGTCCGATATCGATACCGGATGCGCCCCAGTATTCTAGCAGCAAAGGTAAAGAGTTGCCGAGGTGACCGGACTCTAGCTCAGTGGAGTGACCGGACACTGACGAGTTACTGTTCAGCATTAGGTCAAAGTAATATAGCCCAAAATAGGATTACAGAGGGCGACCAAACGCGTTCGATCTCCACACCGGACGATCCGGTGTGAACCAACAAGTCTCGTGTTTTCAAGCGCAATATAATTGATCGGACGCTGAGCGGCGCCCGTCCGGCCCAGTGGCTCTGGGAGCTCTCGACTCAACCGCGCGGTTGCGTCTCCCGTGTCCGGTCGGTGTGACCGGACGCGTCAAGTCGCCCTAGAGCGGCTCTAGAGCCTCGATTTGACTGGACGCTACGTCTCCTGCGTCCGGTCGTTTTCTAACAGCACGTCCGATCACATAGTATTACTGTGCGCAGAGATAGCCATTGGACAAGAATGGCTAAACAATTTGAAAGGGACACGTGGCGGTCGGGCTGCGACCGGACACGTCCGGTCGTCCCACAGTCAGCCCAATAATTGAGCCAACGGCTCTATTGTTTGGGAGTGTCTATACATATTGTTTGGCCGGCTCTAGCTCACTCCCTTGGCCATTTGTATTGACATAGCAACCTTGTGAGCTTAGCCAAAGCCCTCACACTTATCTCCATCATTGATTCATCATCTTTGTGAGATTGGGAGATAATCCAAGTGCATTGCTTGAGTGTTTGCATCTAGAGGCACTTGGTGTTCGTGTTTTACTATGGGATAAATTTGTTACTCTTGGTGGTTGCCGCCACCTAGATGGCTTGGAGTAGCGAGGATCGTTGAGCAGAGGTTGGTGATTGTCTCCAGCTTCGATCGTGGTGATTGTGAGGGCTTCTTGACCTTTCCCCGATGAAGAGCCAAAAGGTACTCTAGTAAATTACTCGTGGCTTGTGTGATCCTCATCTTGTGTTGATTGTGCGGCACCCTATTGAGGGTTTGATGTGTGATGCCAATTAGCGCGTGAACGTCCAAGTGAGTGAATCGCCACAATGAGGACTAGCTTGCCGACAAGCAAGTGAACCTCGGTAAAAAATCATTGTGTCATCATTTGATTCTGAGGTGATTGGTCTTCATTGGTATTCATTCTTGTGATTGATTGGTTCATTCCTCGACTCGGCGGTATAACCATTTGGCTCTCTCTGTTTACATTACCGCAAACTAGTTGTCAAGCTCTTTAGTGTAGCTAGTCGTGAGAGCTTGTTAGTTTGGTTAGTGTGGCTCTTTAGTTAGCCTTTGAGAGCACACTAACTTAGTGTAGTGACATAGCCATTGTGTGGATAGAGACTATAGAAACTAGAATTGTGGTAGGTGGCTTGCATTTTTAGTAGGCTAGCACAACACTCGCTTCGCCTCATATTTGTCTAACCGGTTTGCTAAGTGTTGTTGTAGAAATTTTAATAGTCTATTCACCCCCTCTAGCCATTAGGACCTTTCACCTAACTAGCTCGTTAACCGTAATGCGGAGCGTGGATCCCATATGCGTGTAGGAAGAACAAAGCGTCGCTAGGGAGCTGCTGCTGACCACCCATAACACAGAGGGCAAACTCTCATGCACGTGTAGAGAGGAGCCGGAGACAGGGCTGTCTCTAGAGACATCTGAGCATCAACATGACTGTTATACATGAAGAGATGTCACTTAGCGAATAAACATGGAGAAAATAACAAGAAGAAAAATCAGAACAAATACTTTATTGAAAACTTTAATACAAAAGGTACATATCTTTGTATGGAACGTTTCAAGGGTAGAAATGCCTAAGGAGATCAATATGCTAGGAGCTAGGGATATCAACTTCGTTCATGTCGCATAGTCTATAAGACCCTAGTTGGGTGACCACCTTGACAATGAAGGGCCCTCCTGTGGTGACGAGAGCTTGTGCATGCCTTACATCTTCTATTTCCGCGCAGCACTAGGTCTCCAACCACGAAGAATCTATCATGGACGTTATGATTGTAGTATCTTTGCAAGCCATCAAGGTACTTTATAGTCCGAACACATGTGACCAGCGTTCTTCTTCTAGGCGATTGATGTCATCGACCGAGCATGGTCGGAGTTCTCCTCATCATAGTGCTCCACCACAGGTGCTCGTAATGGCTTCAGAATAAAACCATGAAATACGGGAGACACCAATGTTACGACCATGTTGGGTTCTTTTTCGCCATTTGCCTAGGTGCTTCGCTCCCTTCTTGTAAAGCCTCTTCTTCAATGCGCCCCGAGATTATGCCATTGGCACGTTCGACCTAGCCATTAGCCCTGGGGTGAGCCACCGAAACGTACTTGTCCGAGATGCATCTTTCGTCGAAGAAATTCCAGAAGTCACTATCGGTAAATGTGGATCCTAGGTCGATGATGATGCTGTTCAGCAAGCCAAACCTATGGATGATGTCATCAAGCAACTCGGTTGCCTTTTTTGCTGTGGTTTGAACAAGAGGTTTGTACTCGATCCACTTGGAGAACTTGTCAATGCAAGGCGTAGACCCAATGGAATCCTTGTAGCATGGGCTTGAAGGCCCTAATCATATCTAGTCCCTAGCATGCAAAGGGCCAAGACATAGGAATCATTTGTAGGGCCTGAGCCAACACGTGGATTTGCATAGCGAAGAACTGGCAATTCTCACACTGGTGAACGAGTGCTTCAGCATCGGTGATGACTGAAGGCCAGTAGAAACCAGCTCGAAAGGCCTTGCCTACCAATGTTCTGGAGGTTGTGTGGTTGCCACAAGTGCCGACGTGGATTTCCTTGAGTATTTTCTCTCCTTCCTCCTTGGAGATGCATACGGAGTAGCTCATCCTTGGAGTTCTTGCGTGATCGCCTTTCCATCAACTAGGACGTAATGCTTGTCTGCGGTGGGTAAGGCGCTCTCTTTCGGTGTTGTCAGCCAGGACATCTATAGTGGTGAGGTATTTGATGAAAGGAACCCTCCAATCACTGCTCGGCCTAGGAACCACTTCAACTATCTGTTTGGCGGGTGGCTTTTCTTCAACACTTTCTTGCCCCTGCTTGATGGAAGGGGTCACAAGGTCCTGGATGAACACTCTATCTAAAACTTCTGCTCGGGTTGACCCTAACTTCGACAGCTCATCGGTTGCTTGATTGTCGGCTCGAACCACATGATGGTACTCGATTTCGTAGAACTTGTCTTCGAGTTTCCTTATTGTCGCGTAGTAAGCATTCATCTTCTCGTTGGTACAGTTTCAATCTCTGTTGAGTTGGTTGATGATGAGCGCGGAGTCGTCAGATACCATGAGGCATTTGACACCAAACTCTACGGCTATACGGAGACCGTGCAGTGCCGCCTCATATTTCGTGGCATTGTTGGATGCCCAGAAGTGGATGCGAAGGACGTATCGGAGTTTGTCCCTTGATGGGGAGATGAAGTTTACAGCTACCCCGGCGCCGCCGAGGTTGAGGGACCCATCAAAGTACATGGTCTAGTGCTTGAAATAATCGGCAGGGATAGGGGTCTGCATATTCGTCCACTCAGCCGATGAAATCGGTGAGCGCTATAGCTTTTGATCGTCTGCAGGCGCAACCTAAACTCGATGGAGTAGGGTGTTGAGCTCGATCGCCCATTTAATGATGCGGTCGTTGGCTTCCTTGTTGTAGAGGATGTCGCCGAGTGGGTACTCAAGAACCACCGCCATGGGATAAGTCTCAAATAATGGTGGATCTTTCGGGATGTGATCAGGATAGCATACAACAGTTACTGGACCTATGGATAGCGAGTAATAGACTCGTTTAGGACTTTGCTGATGAAATACATCGGGCGTTGTACTTTGTAGGCGTGTCCAACCTCTTCCCGTTCAACGATGATTGCTATGTCGACCACCGGTTAGTCGCCGTGGATGTAGACTAGCAGGTGGTTTCAAATTGGCTTGGAGCGCCGGTCATGATCGAAGGTGAGGTGAGAAGCTGCTGAGTTTCGGCGAATGCCTTGTCGGCGTCCTCCGACCAGACAAACTTTTCTTGAGCCTTGAGCAGCTTGAAGAAGGGGAGTCCCTTTTCACCCAGACGGGATATGAAATGACTCAAGGCCGCCATGCACCCTGTTAGTTTCTGGACGTCCTTGATGTAGGTCGGTGGTTTCATCTTGGTTACCGTCTCTATCTTCTCTGGATTGGCTTCAATGCCATGGCAGCTAACGATATTGCCTAATAGGATACCGGATGGGACTTCGAAAATACACTTAGTGGGATTTAGCTTCCATCGATACACCTTCAGGGCTTTAAAGGTTTTGGTGAGGTCGGAGATGAGGGTATCGGTAGTCTTAGACTTAACCACCACATGATCAAGTAGGCCTCAATGTTCTTCCCAATCTGATCCTTGAGGCAACGCTAGAAGGCTCTTTGATAAGTAGCACTCGCGTTTTTGAGCCCGAAGGACATGGTCGTGTAGCAGTAGGCGTCGAACGGAGTGATGAACGGCATTTTGATCTGATCTTCTTTTAGAGCGATCTGGTGATAACTAGAGTAGCAATCTAAAAAGCACAGGAGCTCACAACCGGCTATGGAATCTATGACCTCGTCAATGCGAG
The DNA here is from genome assembly GCA_904845875.1 of Miscanthus lutarioriparius. Lineage (NCBI taxonomy): Eukaryota > Viridiplantae > Streptophyta > Magnoliopsida > Poales > Poaceae > Miscanthus > Miscanthus lutarioriparius. The sequence continues at coordinate 124,554 of CAJGYO010000207.1, forward strand.
GTAAGCCAAAGGGGTCTTTAGGGCAGTGTTTGTTGAGATCAGTGTAATCAACGCATATTCTCCATTCTTTATTCTTCTTTCTTACAAGAACCGGGTTGGTTAACCACTCTAGATGATACACCTCTTTAATAAAACTGGTAGCTAAGAGCCGTGTTATTTCTACCCTAATAGCCTCCTTTTTGTCCTACGCGAATCATCGAAGTTTCTGCTTGATCAGCTTGGTAGTCACCGAGATGTTTAAGGATTGCTCGATCAACTCCCAAGGTACGTCAGGCATGTCTACTGGGTTCCATGCAAACACGCCGACGTGCTCCTTAGGAAGTCGACTAGCGTGTCTTCTTATTTAGGATCGAGGTCGGTCCCAATCCGAGCGATCTTAGACCAGTCGCCGGGGACGAGGACCACTTGCTTCACCTCCTTGGACTTGGTTGATGCTTGGGCGGCCTCCATTGTGGGGATCTCTAGCTCCTCCGGTGGTACCTGCTGTGAGGTGGCGATGCAGTCCTGCATGCGGATGGAGATGTCAGTAGCCTCGGCAAGCGCAAAGCTTTCCTTCTCGTAGGTGTAGGTGATGTCGAGGTTGGAGCATAGGGAGAGAATCCCCTGCTCCATCGGCATCTTCAACACCAGGTACATGTAGTGCGGCACGACCATGAACTTGGCGAGAGCTGGTCGGCCAAGGATGGCGTGGTACGCTATGTTGAAGTCAGCGACCAGGAAGTTGACGTAGTTGGTGCGGAAGTGCTTGGGTGCTGAACTGCACAGGCAAGGTGATCTATCTCAGGGGTTGTGACACCTTCCCTGGGATGATCCCCCAGAACGGAGAGTCCATGGGGGTGAGATCTTCCTTCTTGAGCCCTAGCTCGGCTAGGGATTCGGCGAACAGGATGTTGAGGGTGCTCCCTCCGTCGATGAGGACCTTCTAGAATCACACGCCCTGGATGATGGGATCTAGGACGAGGGGGAAACACCCAGGGTATGGGATATCTGCCCACTGGTCAGCCCTAGAGAAGGTGATTTGGTGCTCTGAATAGTCAAGATACTTGGGGTCAGCGATGGGGTCATCGTAGGAAGCGAACGACATGACGCACAAGGCGATGAGCTTCTGCTCCCATTTGTCCTCGAGGCGGCTCTCCCCAAAGATGGATGCGACGGTCTTGGTGGGGTCTTTGTAGACATGGCTCGTGATCTTCTCCCGCCCCTCCGTGACCGGCCGCCTCTTGGTTTCATCGTCTTCGCACCACGGCCTCTTTGCATCTTCTGCTCAGAAAGCCCTATTCAGGCCCTTGTAGTCTCCCATGGCATGCTTGGTTCCTTTATGAATAGGACATGGGCCGTGTAGGAGCTTGGCATAGTCGGCGTCAGAAAGTGCGCTTTAGCGCGAGGAGCGTTGACGGCGTTGATCGAACTATCAGCCCACTGGCTGACGCTTTGTTCCGCCTCTAGAGCCCTCCAGCGGTCATCGCACCGGTGCTCACGGTCATCAAGGCGGTGGTCACACTCGTCGTGGTGGCGGTCGCGATCGTCATGGCGGCGCAAATGCGATCGTCGTAGCATCTTTCCTCGCGATGGTCGTCATGGTGGTGGTGGCGTTAGAAGCGATCGGTTTACCAGCCCGCTCGGCTTCCTCGGCATCGTTGTAGCCGTTTGCTACCTGTAACAGCTCACCGATGGTCGTAGGCCTCTTATGGTAGAGCTTTCCACGAAGCTGCTCGTGCTAGAGCCCCTTAGTGAATGCGGCGATAGCCTCATTGTCGCTGATGTTGGGGATGGAGTTCTTGGTCTCTGAGAAATGTCTCGATGAAGTCGCTGCAAGGACTCCTGGAGGTCCGATGAAGCTTCCAGATCGTGCTTGGTGCCTTGGATGCTCGTGAGGTGGCCATGTAGTTCTCGATGAAACCCTTCTTGAGGTCATCCCAAGATCGGATGGAGTCGTCTTTGTAGGTGAGGAGCTTCGTTCTTCGCAGATTGGTTGAGCATGACGGGTAGATAATTTGCCATCACATCTTTGCTTCCACCTGCGGCTCTTACGGCGATCTCGTAGAGCGTTAACCACTACGTGAGGTTGACCTTACCATCGAAGATGTCCACCCGAAAATCTTGAAGCCCACGGTCCACCGGACAGCTCGAAGTCTTGCCGTGAAGGGACGAAGTCCGGGCGCCAGGGGGTGGTGCTCGGGACGGCGCCGGTGCTCCGTGATCGGCGTTGAATTACTAGCATCGGCGTTCCATCTCCACTCCGTAGCGTAGGCCTCGCTGCTTTTCAATGCGATCGCGGTGTCGATATTGGCGTTGATGTGTTCACGAACGTCATGCGGGGGTTGATTCACATCGATTGGCGCCGCGATTGCCACCTCGACCGCCCAGCGGACAAGGAAGGCATCCGCCCTGGTCCGGATACGCTTCGTAGTTGCCCCTAGAACCTAGATAAAGGTAAGGGCCGCTGGCTTGGTGTCGAGGGCGCTCGGAGCTTTGATGTTGACTTCCTTTGTCATGGCGGGAACGACGGCTGCGAGTCGACGCGATCGAGTAAGACGGATCGGGATGGCGGATCTCGTTGACTTGAACTTGAGCCGCCTTGACATGCGCCAGGATCTTCTTGATCTCTGGAGTCAGTGGGAGCTTCTCCAACTCGCTGAAAACGACGGCGAGATTGGCACTTGGTGTCTTCTGCACCGGCTGGTTGCCCAACATGTCGAATTCATCCTCTAGGTTGCGGCGTGCGCGGTGTGGGGCATTAGGGTCCCCGTCAGCCCTGCGGGCGACTTCTTCATCTCGACGTTGCTGGTGATCGGTGTTCCTTTCCAAGCGGGCATCGCGATCGGCGGCGGGTTTGCCATCTCTGGTGACGCTGTCGTGGCTGATGTGGTAGATCCCGCCCCCAAATCCTGACAGAAAAGTAGGGCAGGTGGAGATGGTTTTAGTCGAGACCTAGGAATATTCATCAGGGCTCTCCTCCAGGATGCTGTGGAGGGAGTCATCTGGAAGCTAGCGAATTGACACCACGTTGACCACAGGTGCGGGTCGACCTGCCTCAGGCAGATCGATCATGTAGAGGTCATCGATGTGGTCACGCTCGGCGTGGTCGATGAAGAGGTGGTGTACGGCAATTTGATAAGCAAATCCCGCGCCCACCAGCCCGAAGGGATAGGGCCTCGGCATATTCTCCATCGGGGCCTCGTAGTTGGCCAAGCGCAGGCTGGTAGCTGGGAGTGATCGGCATTGCACCGTACGCCCTCTGAAGTAGCCGTGATCACCAAATCTGAATCTTGCCACCCCGGACGTCGTGGCCGAGCAGATCGCTCGATCATAGTGGCTCGGCGATCTTGGGGCGTTGGGACTTCATTGCTCGCAGTAGACCGATCTGGGACCAAGCCCACGAGGAGCTGACATTCCGCTAAGCGGTCTGTGACCCGATCGATAGATGCGATCAGATCGTCGTTGTCGATGGATCTCCTAACCCAGCGGCGAGACGGCGAGATCGGAGATGTTGTCGTGGATGTTGGCACGATTCGCGCAGGGTGATTCTGCACCGCCTCCATGATTTCCTCGACGCCATGGACGCCAAGACCCAAGTCATAGATCCGACGGTGAAGGTCCGACCAGCTCGGGAGGATCATGGAGCTCGGGAAGCGGACCATCTGGCTCGCCATGGAATCAGCACGCGCACCCTCTACCTAGCACGCCACTGTCGATGAAATATGGTCGGTAGTCTACCAAGGGGTATGCCCACGGTAGTAGATGAATCAATGGAGTTGCGGCGTGATAGGAGCCGGACGATGACACGTAACGCGCGTGAAAAATGCCGATTAGGAAGGTTCGGACCATCCGCTTGACATAATACCTTACGCCATGTGTCTTTGGTGGATTGTGTATTGATATGAGGTGAAAACGAGGGGGTCCCTACCGCCTTTATATAGCACGTGGGGTAGGATTATTGGTCGGTTGAATCTAATCTTGATCGGTTTACACGATAGGAATTACAAAGATCACATAATCTAACATATCCGATCAGATTATCCTTGATCGCCAAGGATCTTCACGTAGTTTCATGAGGCACGCCGACCTATACCGTGCTCCGCCTTGCGTAGTCTTGTGGGTTGGGTCTCCCCTGACGGCTCGGCCCATGTACAGTTGGTGTCATACCCCCGGATATGGACTGTTGCAGCTCCCACAGTTGCGACACAAAATTTTCCATCGTCGGTGCCATGCCGGGAGCCGGCTGAGCCAGAACGGCTATAGTAGCTAGCAAGTCGTAAACGGGTGTCGTGTCTTCAATTCAGAGTTTCAGACATGGCGCTATATATACTGTAGCTCGCAAACATGTTCCTGCTAGCAGTTCCTAGACGAGTACGGTCCATGGATATGCAGCAGTCACCGCAATTCGATGCCGTTTGGCAAGGTTTGTTGCTGGTGTGGGCGTGGCTGCGCGGCGGAAGTTAATACAAGGGGACACCTAGCCGAGCGTCCGTCGTCCCTGAATCTGAATGCGACGAGTAACGCAACAGCAATACAGCATGCATGACAGCAATATGGATCGGACAACGGAGTCGGAGGTCCCCCCGGGCCTTGGCCGGCCACAACACAACTATGCAAATCCAAGCATGGCTGTCAGCCGGAGCCGGGCGCGCGGGGGCCGTGCCTGCCTGCCTGCGAAACTGTACCATAACTTGGCGGCAGTCGACCGCAGATGGATCGGAGGTGTGTCTCAGCAGTCGTCATCAGATGCGTCGTCGAGGCACTGGTCGATCCATCCATGCCGAAACAAGCGCCGGCCCCCATTGCCCTTTTGTAACCTCTTCTAGTCTTCTTGAAGTTTACCGGCGGTGGCCGCGGCGGCTGCACGACCTGACGGCGGGCGGGCGGTGGTTTTACCGTCCCGATACCAGTGCATCCAATGCATTTGGAAGGTGATATTGATGCCGATGCTGATGCCCCAGTGCTCTCTAATTCCTCTTCTACTGTACAGGAGAACATTTCAGCAATATAATCAGCTTGTTCCTTTCAGATATATGATCGTGGATTATAAGTTTTGGAATAAGTATTTTTCTCTCACACCAAACCTAGCCAAAGTAAATAATCCACGATCGTTTACTTTACCCGAAGTAAGGGCTGAATATTGCGGGGTCCTGAAATGGAGCCGGATGGAATTCTGTTAGCCTTTATACTCCACTACTAGTTTTTTTCTCGTACTACGATACTTCGATGACTAATATATATACTGCTAGTTGGCTAGTGGATATTGTATTACAATTAAAATGGCTGGTAAGAATAGTAACTGTGTACTTAGCGTATCTTTTTCCGACGACAGAGTTAAGTGATGTGGAAGCAGACAGGAAAGCGCCACGCATTAACGAGACCACAGCAGCAGGATGCATGCTATACTCCCTCCGTGCTCAAAAAAAATGAAATCATTTTGGACAAGGCTTAGGTTAAACATTGAGAATATAAATCATAAATAACTTTTAAGTTGTTGAGTTTAGAAATACGAAAACTATATGTATAGATTTGTCTTGAAAAATACTTTCACAAAAATTTACATATATCACTTTTTGATAAATATCTTTATAAAAATAAGTAGTCAAAGTTATGCTTTGGAGACCATGTCGCTATCAAAAAGACTTTATTTTTTAGTACAGATGGAGTATACTGTATATCCCTCTCTTTTCTAGGTCACCCACGAGATTTAGGGAGCTGCCTCATTATTTCAGGTGCCTGAAATTTATATATATTTATTTACGGGCGACAGGTGTGCAGCCTCAAAAATCAACATTTGAACGTTTGAAGAACAACGTCAGCAACACTTTTAGCATGCATATGAGAGGTGCAATATCATGTTTCATGTTTCACTCATCAACGAACATCGCTAAGCAAATCTATAATACCCTAGAACAACATCTACAACACTCGCAAGCGACGAACAATCGAAAAATTCAGGCGCCATGAAATATAGAAGGTGTGTAAGATTTATGTATTGGTGTCAGATTAAGACCTTGTTTGGATCTTCTAAGAAAATGAGAATCAGATCCAAACACTTGAATTCTAGAATGAGATTCAAGAATCCAACTATCTATCCCAAACATACTATTGGGGATTATCACTATGCAAAGTCAATAATTACTATGAGACCCATCTTGCCCTCATCCTAGCACCACTCATCTATAGCAGTCCTCCCAACATTCTCATGATTAGGGCACTAGGGACATCCCTGCATACCTTCCACACACCGCATCCATGTCGGCCGATCAAAGCTAGGCCCATGGATAGAGCTAAAGCAAATTCGGGGATGTGTACTTGCTTTGTGGTTGCAAGAATTTGTGACCTGGGGTACAAATATGATGAAAATTTAGCTCTTATCACTACTTTCTTATTTTTGTGGGTGGGTGCGGCTTCAACCACATCAATACATATATACCTCCGCCCTAGCTAGGCCAGCCTCTTGCTGGTGCCACACTTTAATTTCACTTGCCTGTAAAACTAGAGATGGAGAAATCTCAACCACAGTGAACTAAAATTACCATATTTTTAGTCCACTTTGAAAAAAAGGAGCCATGATATATTATAATGTGAAAATTAGAGTAATAACCCAACCTTTTTTACGAATCATGCGAGAGTGTGCCCATTACATGGAACAAAGAAGGGTTTGCCTTTAAAGAATAGCAAAAGGAAAAAAAAAACAAAAACAAGGAAATATATATTTTATTTACGAATATTTTCTGGGGCTACATATAGGACGATTTCTGAACTACTCCTATTCTTTAAAAAGAAAAGTGGCAGAAAGTTCAAAGTAGGCGTGACGTGAGGCCCCTGTTTGACTTCTTTGAAACTTGACTAAAATTGGTGAAAAAATACATTGTTAAAATTTGAAATGTTGTGAGAAAAAACACTGTTTAATTTGAAAAAAAAAGTTTAACGAGCCGGATATAATTTAACGGGGCCATAATACGGAGGTAAAGGTATAGTATAGTATATCTTCGCCAAACATGGAGTAAAACATATGTGTAATTATAATAAAGTTTAGTTGTGTGTATAACTTGTGCCGAGACCCGAGTAAAATTTCCTTAAAAAACTTGATCATGAGTGAAGTGGCCAATGATTCGTGCCATTGGAAGACTCTTGAACTTCTCTCCTTCCGGAGTCCGGACAGCAAACCTAATTTGAACTGTATCTCTGAGAGTACCGGTTGGTATGAAACAGTGTGTACTAAATGCATGCAACACGAGTTAATTCCTTGTTGCCATGAAGTCGGAGTAACCAACATAATTTTTTTTCTTTTTTGAAAATGTAACCAGCCCGGGAGGTAGCTATAGGAGTAAAAAGGAAAGACCCGTGAGTGTGAAACTGTGAATAGCCGGAAACGGCTGTGCCTGCAGTGGTGCTATTCGCGCATGTGCGTTGGGCAGTCCTCGTTTTCAGGCAGGCCATTGGTAGCTGCGGGCATAAGGACTGCAAGGGCCTGTTTGGTTACTGAAGTGACTCCTAAAATGCCCTGTTATATCGAATGTTTCGACACATATATAAGTATTAAATATAAATTAATTACGAAACTAATTGTATAACTTGTGACTAATTTAAACGAATCTTTTAAGCCTAATTTGTCTATGATTTGACAACGTGGTGCTACAGTAAACACGTGTTAATGACAGATTAATTATGCTTACAAAAAATCGTCTCATAAATTAGCCTCTCGTAATTGGTTTTATAATTAATCTATATTTAATGCCTTTTATTAAAGATCTAAATATTTAATGTGACATGAATTTTATGAACTGAGTAAAGAACCAATCACCCCAAAGACAGGACTGTCGTGTTGGCCGATCTGGACAGGCCCTGCCCTGCCCCTCACCAGCAGATCGATCATCAGCCCCACCGTTTGCGGTGCAACAGCCTCAGAGCTACAGTCTCATCACATCGATGAACACCACTCAGCAGTCTCGCACAGCTCCGATTCACGATCACATGATGAGCGAACCGAACCCGTCCGTCCCATCACAATTGACACTCCCCGGCGATCCCTGCCGGCCGGTTCCCGCCCGCCGTTGCTGGCCGGTCTGAAGGTGCGCGACCGGCCGGTCGTGGGCGATGCATGCATGCATTGATGCGCGCCCGCACGGCAGCAATCAGCATCGTCGTTCACAGGGTCTCCGTCGAACCAACCAACGGACGAGGCAACTAAAATGAGCAATCGGGCCTCGGCCTGCCCGCACGGTAGGGCCCGTCGTGCCACCGGGCCGTGCCACAGTAGTCCACCGTGCTTGGTGGCGGCCCGTGCACGCCCCAGAGCCATTATTCGGGCCGTGCCAGCCCAAAAGGCACGGGTCCAAAACCCCACTGTGTCAGTTCAGAGCCCGCATCATAAAAAAACACCAGTTTCAATACACATTTGAATACATTTCAATATACAAAACTATAGAAGTCTCAATTCAACACAACTATAGCAGTCTCACATTCACAATTCATGATCAAATATGAAAGACAAGATTATCAAATTTTGAGTTGTTTGTGCAATGCCACATTATTAAAACCTTTCTAGGTAAAACCACACCTTGTGAGAAACCCTAGAAAGGAAAAAAAGTACTGACCACTTCATTTTAAAGTTCAAATGTTCAAAGTTATTACAATCAAAGTTCAAAATGTTCACCACACTCTCACAAACAATCAGACTGACTACAAAGACACTCAAGAGTCTCGCACTCACAAAGACACTCAAGACTCAACCAGCAGCGTTAAGATCTTGATCTCCACTTCCAAAGAAAGGCAGCAGAAGACAAGCACTCAACCAGAAGTACATTCTAATCCCTCATCAAGCCATAGGTTCTTAAAGTAGTCTTCAACTCCCCGGTCTCCACAAAAGATGTTGTGCTCACTGGCCTAACTTCCATTCCCTTGATGCATTCAACATCTCCATTGTCTCTCAGCCCAATCGTGCCGCCAATCCTCAATGATCTTGCCAATAAGACTAAAGCAAGACTCGAAGAAGTAGTTGAGACAGAACTAAATATAATATCTTTTAGCCATGGTAGAGAGAACTGATATGTTAGTTTATGCTCATGCCACCAATTATGATATCAAAGTCATCATCATAGGCCACAACATTGTCACTGCCAAGGCAAAAAAGGAGTTCCTAGCAAAGACCAAGGAGTCACAGAGTAGATGATGAACTAATGGCGCTGAAGGACCGGTAAGCACTGATCTCCAAAAATTTACCCCATGTTCAAGCTTTCACCACAGCCCGTTTGGATATGTGGTCTCGGGCCGGCTGGCCGTCAACAAACTTGGATTCATAACTATTACATGATTATGCAAAATCGGCTTTTAATCCTCAAGTAAAATATGCATTGTACTCATATTGTTACAATCGAAAAGGGGCCCAAGAACATTATGCAAACTCCTCTCATCTTAGCCCTAGGGTCCAAAACAAATGTAAATGCATTATAACAATGGTATTAGACTTTCGCAAGATTTCTTGAGAAATTTAGCTTTCATTGGCATAACAATGCAC